>CM064566.1:10905221-10947721 GCA_032716605.1 Paralithodes platypus
TGATGAAGAGAGGAGAGAGAGAAAGAGGGAGAGAGAGAGAGATACATTGGTGCAGTAGCATAATGTATCATTACACATGATATATGTACGGACTTTTTATTTGTATTCCAAGCCATTCATCAGGACAGAACAGTGAATTTATGTGGGACAGAGTACGGAGAGAGAATACGGAGTAGGTGTATTTGAGTGTGTTTAGTAGTAGTAGTAATAGTAGTAGTAATAGTAGTAGTAGTAGTAGTAGTAGTAGTAGTAGTAGTAGTAGTAGTAGTAGAATGTGTGTGTGTGTGTGTGTGTTTTAAAACAACAATACAAATATCGCACGAATCTTCCGGAAATATTTACAAGTTGTTGATATATTTTTCTCCGCGGTGTGAGCCTGTGAGGGATCTGCCGTATCGGTGCGTGATGTGATGATAGGTCAGAAACACACGCACAGACACACGCTATCTCCAAAGTCACTCTCACACATAAATACACGCGTATACAAAAAAACACACGCTAACAACAACACTCTCTCTCTCTCTCTGCCTCCCCCCCTCCCTCCCTTTCTCTCTCTCACTCTCTCTCTCTCTCTCTCACACACATACACGCACACTCTCTCTCTCTCTCTCCGTCTCACTCCTCTCTCTCTCTCTCTCTGACATATATATACCCACACATGCAATACAATTTATATATACTGCTCCATAGCCTCGTCCACCACAACTACCACCATTAACCATAACAGCCAATAACCTTCCCTCCAGTAACTACCAATCCCATAACGGCCACACTAACCATAAGGGCCACAGACGTAAATGGCCACACTAATAGACTACCACTACCATAACGGCCACACTAATAACCTTCCCTCCCGTAACTACCAATCCCATAACGGCCACAATAACCATAAGGGCCACAGATGTAAATGGTCACACTAATAGATTACCACTACCATAACGGCCACACTAATAACCTTCCCTCCCGTAACTACCAATCCCATAACGGCCACACTAATAAACGGCCACAATAACCATAAGGGCCACAGGCGTAAATGGCCACACTAATAGACTACCACTACTATAACGGCCACACTAATAAACGGCCACAGACGTAAATGGCCACACATCAAAATAACCTTAAGCTAACCTAAACTGAACAAAAATGCCTAGGCCTACAGTATACAGCTACCCTATTATTCTATCAATCAATACTATGATTTGGTAGGTACTAAATGTTATAAGAGTTTTACCGTCGCCATCACCACCATCACCATCACTATCACTACTACCACCACCATCACCACCACCACCATCACCACTACCACCACCACCATCATCACTACCACCACCACCATCATCACCACTACTTCAACGACATAGATAAGGGTCTCACCTGTACAATCTCAAAATTTGCTGACGATACAAAAATTGCAAATAGCGTACTCTCAAAAGATCAAGTTGACGATATGCAACACAATCTAGATAAATTGTCACATTGGGCCCAAATTTGGCAAATGAGTTTCAATGCGGATAAATGTAAAGTACTACATATCGGATACCTAAATGAGAAAGCAAACTATTCGATGAATGGCACTCAGCTTAAGAATGTAAACAGAGAAACCGATCTGGGAGTAACAATATCGAGTAACCTAAAGCCATAAACAACACACCCCTAACACATACACACACACCCAAAATCCTAGGAGTAACATATGATACTCATATGACATTCAAACAGCACACCACAAACATTAAAAAGAAACTGACACCCAGACTTAACGCCCTCAGGTAACTTGCTCACACAAAATTTGGACACAACAAAGAAACTACACCACAGTATATAAACAATACATAAAATCAGTGATGGAATACGCAAGCCCAGCCTGGGCTTCTAACCTAGCTGAAACACATCATAAGACCTTACAGACTATTCAAAACAAAGCCCTGAAGATCATTACAGGCTGCACAGCTACTGCACCCACAGATCACCTACATCAAGAAACCAAAATCCTCAAAGTCAAAGACCATCTGGACATGAGAGGCACTCAATTCCTGGCAGCAGCCTCCACGAACCAAGACCACCCACTAAACTACATGGCAACACACCCACAGACACCAAGAAATATCAAAACAACACCCAGCACACGGTATCACACACAATTATTGTCCTCTCTCCCTCCCTGCCCACCCCAAACCAACTTCCAGAAGCACATCCATACTCATATCTCTCACCGATCCATCCACTCACTCACAGACAACACGCAGCTGCATGCACGACCTCCCGAAATCCATCCTTCCGAATCCTCCCTTCCTCGCGAGGACAGAGTCCACCTGGCCAGGCTGAGATGCGGACACCATCCAGCTCTCCTGAGCTATCAGAAGAGACTGGATGACTCCGTTGTCGACACCTGCCCGGGATGTAACACAGCACCCCATACCATTAAACACATCATAGAAGACTGCATTTCACACAACCACTTACGCCAACAACACAATCTACACTCAATGAGAGCTCTGTGGGAAAGCCCGATCGTGGCCATGGCCTTTCTCAGGGACTCGGGGCTGTTCGGCCAGGCAGCTTAGGGAACAACAACAACAACAACAACCTAAAGCCGAGTCAACAATGTTCAGAAGTTGTTAAGAAGGCAAACAAAATAATTGGCTTTATAGGCAGGTCATTTGAGCATAAATCCAAAGACGTAATCCTAACCCTTTACAATTCCTTAGTCCGCCCTCTTCTGGAATACTGCGTTCAATGCTGGTGCCCTTATTACCAAAAAGACATAAACAAGCTAGAACGAGTTCAACGTAGAGTTACCAAAATGATACCTAGCCTAAAGAACAAACCATACGAATAGCGTCTTAGATAATTAAATCTATTTCCTTTAACCCAGCGCAGATTAAGAGGTGACTTAATTCAAGTGTTCAAAATCATCAAAGGCATCCACAATATGAACTGTAGTAAGTACTTCACTATCGACCAATTTAATTACACGCGGGGAAACGGTTGCAAAATTATTGGTAAATCTTTTAACTCACACGAATCTAAGAATTTCTTCTTCAATCGAGTTGTCAACTTGTGGAATGGGCTTCCCCGAGACGTTATAGACTGCATCACCGTTGATTCATTTAAACTCCGCCTAGACAAATATCTCGCATCAAACCCACGACTGACTGCGTTTGTAAATGAATAACTTTATTTTATCCTCCCCTCAGTTACTAACCCCTATGTCCCCTACTAACTTCCTAGTCCTGCCACGTACATTAGTTCCAGGGCAGTAGTTCCCTTTCCAATGTTCCCTTACCCACTCTAAACCACTGTTTGGGCACTTGATCCTCAGTGTTTTGGAGGACAAGCAGCCTAGAAGGGTCACTAGATCTGTTGTTGCTTGATTTCCTTTGTACTTTGTACTACCACCACCACTACCACCACCACCACCACCACAACTACTAACATTAATACTAACCCCCCCCCCCACCACCAAATATGTCCCACTATAATTAAATCTGTCCACTCTCGATGTTCCAATTCTCAGCCGGACCATTTCGGCCGTTCAGTTGTCACATGTGGACACCGTGAGCGACATACACGATATACGCACACAGGATATACATACATAGGATATATACACACACACAGGGTATACGTATAGTCAGGATATACGCACACAGAATATACGCACACAGGATATACGCACACAGGATATACACACACAGGATATACACACATAGGATATATACACACACACAGGGTATACGTATAGTCAGGATATACGCACACAGGATATACGCACACAGGATATACACACACAGGATATACGCACACAGGATATACGCACACAGGATATACGCACACAGGATATACGCACACAGGATATACACACATAGGATATATACACACACACACAGGGTATACGTATAGTCAGGATATACGCACACAGAATATACTTATAGTCAGGATATACGCATACACGATATACGCACACATGATATACGCACACACATAGGATATACGCACACAGGATATATTCACACACACACACACACACACTTACCTCTGGATATGATCTCCCCACATCACAATATCGGGACCTGAAATCACCTGAAATCCAACGATAAAGGGAAGGTTAATATATTATCTGGGTTATAATATAATATAAGTGTGTTCGGATGTACGCCATATTAACCCCTTTTGTACCGGCGTCGTCTTCTTACTTATATTCTGGCTACTATTAGACGATTTTATGCAGGTTAAAAAGGGCCTCCAGCCATTAAGAGGGGTGACCTGTTTTTGTTCTGTCCTTTTCTATCTTTGTCTGGCTTGTATCCATTTGGCCCCATTCAGCCTACTGTTTTAAGACGTTTATCCCCATCCAGGTGTCAATTTTTTACTGGTGAGCGGTAGCGAGCCAGCATATTTTTCATTTTTGTTAGACAGCAGGCTAAATTTGTAAATTTTTCGATAGAAAAATTTCTCCGGCGAAGCCGGACTCCTTCATATAATGCTGGCTCGCTATCGCTAGCCAGGAAGAAATCAACACCTACATGGGGATAAACGTCTTAAAATAGTTGGCTGAATGGGGCTGAATGGATACAAGCCAGAGAAAGAGAGAAAATGATAGACATAACAAAAAGCAGGTCACCCCCCTTAATAGGCTTCAAACTATCCCACTTAACCATTGTTACTACCACAGATCCTTTTTAAACTGCACAAAATCGTCTAGATATAGCCAGAATAAAAAAAAAAATACGTCACCGGTACCGAAGAGGTTAATGTATAACTTTAAAATGTGTTAATGTGCTTCAGTGTGTGTGTGTGTGTGTGTGTTAGTGTGTGTGTTAGTGTGTGTGTGTGTGTGTGTGTATGTTAGTGTGTGTGTTAGTGTGTGTGTGTGTGTGTGTGTGTGTGTGTTAATGTGCTTCAGTGTATGTGTGTGTGTGTGTGTGTGCGTGTGTGTGTGTGTGTGTGTGCGTGTGTGTGTTATTGTGTGTGTGTGTGTGTGTTAGTGTGGGTGTGTGTGTGTGTGTGTGTCTCTCTCTCTCTCCAATTAACCCTCTATAGTTACCTCCCAGCCATTATATTCTTGACCTACCCCAAAAACAATAGATGATCTATTGTTTTTGGGGTAAAAGAAATATTGGAAAGAAAAGGGGAGAAAGGTCTTAAAATCGCCAAAGTAATGGGGGCGAACGTCTGAGCACCTGAAAACTAAAAGAGCTAAGCATGAGGGAGAAGGGTGTCCAGAAAAACACGACCCTATCCCCTTAATTATATGTGTCTAATGATGATCTATATATATAGATCATCATTAGACACATATAATTAAGGGGATAGGGTCGTCTTTTTCTGGACACCCTTCTCCCTCATGCTTAGCTCTTTTAGTTTTCAGGTGCTCAGACGTTCGCCCCCATTACTTTGGCGATTCAAGACCTTTCTCCCCTTTTCTTTGCCAATATTAAGACTTTTCGTGTCATTTAGGTGTCGATTTTTTCCTGGCAAGTGACAGCGAGCCTGTAATTTAGGAGGATGGCCGGGATATTGTTCTACCGAAAAATGTACAAATATATCTTGAAGGGGAATCCTGGGGTTGTTTTTTAAAGTTTGATTGAGGTCCAGGGAGGAAACTAAAATATATATTATATACACAAATAAATCGACCAACAAATATACCCTCCCCCCCCTTCCCCCCCAACAATAGATCATCGTCATTAGACCAACAGAGTACAGAGGCAATTAGGGCTAACAGTTCCGTCCTCTCAATAAAGTGAAGGCTAATTATGTTGTTATTGCTCTTACCGCCTAACATATTCATGGGGGGAAAGGTTTATAGATTGGTCGATGTATGTATGTATTATTTGATTAGTGTATTAATTATTTGATTAGTGTATTAATTATTTGATTAGTGTATTAATTATTTGATTAGTGTATTAATTATTTGATTGGTGTATTAATTATTTGTTTGGTGTATTAATTATTTGATTAGTGTATTAATTATTTGTTTGGTGTATTAATTATTTGATTAGTGTATTAATTATTTGTTTGGTGTATTAATTATTTGATTAGTGTATTAATTATTTGTTTGGTGTATTAATTATTTGATTAGTGTCTTCCCTAGACCACTATCAAACTTTAAAACCCAACCCCAAATCCCCCTTCTAGATATACATGTATAATGTATATGTATAATTTTCGGTAGAAAAATTTCCCGGCCAGTTCCTCCTTGAGTACAGGCTCGCTATCGCTCGCCAGGAAAAATATGACACCTAAATGGTGTCCGTAAATCAACCAGTCAGTCAACCAGTAAGTCAATCAATCAGTCAGTCAGTCAGCCAGTCAGTCAGTCAAACAAGTAACTAACTCCCTGGCTCAGTTAGCAAGAGAGCGTGATGGCGTACTAAAGTAGAAAATAACCTTATTATACCAAGTGTTCTCAAGTAGGGGGCCTGGGGATGATGATGGGGGTGGGGGGGGAGGGGGTGAAGAAGGAAGGGGGTGGGGTGGTGGGAGGAAGAAGGAGGGGAGGGGGGGAGGGAAAAGGGAATTGAGGAAATGAGAAGGAAAATTAGAGGGGGGAGACGGTGATGGAGAAGAGGCGGGAGGGAGTTGGGGAGATGATGGAAATTGGGGAAAAGTGTTGAGGTAATGGGAGGGAAAATTGGAGAGGGAGGAATGGTGGGGGAAGAGGGGGAGGGGGGAGAGGAGGGGGAAGGGGGGGGGGGGGGAAGATGAGGAAGGAGGTGGGGTAATTGGAGGTAAAATAGAAGGGAGGAAAAGTGGGGGTTGGAAGAGGGAGAAGGGGGGAGGGGAGAGTTGGGGACTAGGACTATGGTTGGGCGTGGGAAAGAGTTAAATTAATGAGAAGGACAATTGGATGGAAGGAAAGGTGGGGGTGGGGGAAGAAAGGGAGGGAAGTGGAGAGATGGGGAAGAAATACAGTTGGAGTGATGAGGGTGAATTGGGGAAGGAGTTAAGAGGAGATTTGTATGTATTTGTATTTACGTGTTTATCTATATATTTTTCTATTATTATCTTTAGTTTCGTCCCAAAACCATCATCAAGCTTTAAAAAATACCCCCAAGACCCTGCTTCTAGATAATTTGTATATTTTTTCGGTAGACAAATTTCCCGGCCGAAAGCCGATTTCTCCTAAATTACAGGCTCCCGACCCTGTAATTTACCAGGAACCGAAAGGGGGTCTTGAGGGTATATATATATATATATATATATATATATATATATATATATATATATATATATATATATATAATATATATCCGTATATATATATATATATATATATATATATATATATATATATATATATATATATATGGATCAAACAAAACACCTCCCCTTAAAGGTTGATGATCTAATTAGCATTGTTGTACTAACAGGAGACAGACAGACAGACAACCAAATAACATATGCTAGTCTTTCCCTGTCAGACCAAACCTATATTAAGGGAACTTTGGGTTTGTTTTATGGACCCCTTTGTACCTCATGTTTAACCCCATTAGTTTTCAGATTTAAGACGCTTGCCCCATTTATGTAATATTTTTTTCCTGGCGAGCGATGGGGAGCCTGAAATTAAGGAGGAACATATATTTCGAAAGTGGCTCTTGGGGGAAATATTATAATATTATCATAGTTATTTTTATCATATTATTATTATTATTATTATTATTAGTAGTAGTAATAGTAGTAGTATTGTTATAATTATTATTATTATTTATACCGGTATATATACTGTATATATACCGGGTACATAATATTTATATAGTTATTTATCATATTGATATATTCATTTATATATATTCTTTTTAGCTTGCTGGAGGTCTAGGGATCAAATTAAACACCTCCCCTTAAAGGTTGATGTTCGTAGTGACATTGTGGTACCGACAGGAGACAGACAGCTTGACAGCCTGTCCCTGATAACATGCTAGCCTTTCCCTGCCACACCAATCCTCTCCTAAGTAGGGCTGAGAGAATTGAAATAAAAGTTCTACCAATGATTATCTAATTTGTAAAAGACCGATTAGGATTTAAAGTAGATCTATATATATAATATTTTCGATTGTGTGTGTGTGTGTGTGTGTGTGTGTGTGTGTGTGTGTGTGTGTGTGTGTGTTCTTAATAGGCGGCCGCAGTTTTGGACCTGGGGAGCTGAAACTTTGCATGTGGGTGTTAATTGACCTGGGTCAGGTCATAGAGGGGGCGAGGCCACGATCGGAGGTCGTTTCGAGGCCTAAATTGAAAAACAAATGAAAACAATTGAAAAAAATGGCCGTTTGGGGCAGAAGGAGGCCTCCGATCGAAAAGGTGTATGGAACGAAAGTTGTTCGCAGCCCCCCAAAATGGGGGTACGGATGAGGTCAGATCCAAAATCGGAGGTCATATAGCGGCCGAAATCGAGGTCGCCGTTTAATGAGGTACAGGGAGGTCGAGGCCGGTGATTATGGTAGTAGTAGTATTGTGATGATTGTGGTAGTAGTGATTGATGATGGTAATTATGGTAGTAGTAGTGGTGGTAGTAGTGATGGTGATTACCCGGGCAACGCCGGGTACCCCTGCTAGTATATATATATATATATATATATATATATATATATATATATATATATATATATATATATATATATATATCACAGTTGATTCTCCATATTAACCCCTTCTGTACCGGCGACGTCTTCTCATCTATATTCTGGCTACTATTAGACGATTATAGTCAGTTTCAATAGGGCCTCCGGCAATTAAAAGGCTTCGAACTATCTCACTTAAACCCTTCTTACTACCACAGATCCTTCTTAAATTGCACAACATCGTCTAAATATAGCTTGGATAAAACTAAAAAGACGTCGCCGGTACAGAAGGGTTAATTGTATAGTTATAACTCCTTGACTAGGAACAAAAAATATTACAAAAATATATATATATATATATACAGGGTGTTCCCGTAATGCTTTTCAAAAATTATTTGGTGGACTCATCAGACAAAAATAAGAATACATTACTCTATGAACATGAGGTTGAGTATTTATAATAACGGAGTTATTACACGATTTAAGTTAACGATAGATACAATGCCATTCAGTCCAAGGGGTAATGTTGCCATTTTAGTGGATTATATCCATTTGGCCTTCGCTATCGCTTGCTAGCCTCAAGATAGTGAGCAGTAGCGATCTGACTTTTCGGTAAAATCAGCTCGCTACCGGTCGCTACCGCTCGCTAGCCTGAAGAGAGAACGCCGATTGGATACAAACCGCTACTGCTCACTATCTTGAGGCTAGCAAGCGATAGCGAAGGCCAAATGGATATAATCCACTAAAATGGCAACATTACCCCTTGGACTGAATGGCATTGTATCTATCGTTAACTTTTAATCGTGTAATAACTCCGTTATTATAAATACTCAACCTCATGTTCATAGAGTAATTTATTTTTATTTTTGTCTGATGAGTCCACCATATAATTTATGAAAAGCATTACTGGAACACCCTGTATATATATATATATATGTAGATAGATAGTAAATGAATATATATATATATATATATATATATATATATATATATATATATATATATATATATAGATAGTAAATGAATATATATATATTATATATATTATATATATATATATATATATATATAGTATATATATAGTTAGTAAATGAATAAAATTGAGTCTATTCTGCCGGGAGAAAAAATATATATATATACCGGTATATAATATAATATAACAAAGAATACGAGATGCAGGTTCGGTGGAATTATATTCTATTATATACAGTACTGTATAGCCTACTCCCTCCACCTTTCCTTTATTATTTATGTATTTATTTATTTATTTATTTATGTTTTTATTTTATTTTTTTTGGGGGGACTGACTCAAGACAGAGGTAGGATGGGGAAAACACAACAGAAAACAATTAACACAAAAACAAAATACAAATTCACACACATCTAGGAATTACTCAATATAATCTATTACCATTTATCCACGAGAAATAAAAGGTATGCAGGAACAAATGTCTAAAACTACCCAGACCCAATTAGTGAGAGTTAAAATATACAGTAGAGTTAAATATGCAACGACCTTTAAGTTAAAATTTAAACTAGCTAAATTTCAAAGTATTTCAATTTGGGAGCCTCTTGTTATATGCGGGTAACTATGTATACTGTATAAATAATGATTTATATATATATATATATATATATATAATGTTATATATATATATATATATATATATATATATATATATATATAATGTTATATATACAGTATATAATGTTATATATATATATATATATAATCTCTACTATCGTGTTTTACAAAGAACAAATACCTCTTACATACTCCACTACACACAAACACACACACACACACGCACACACACACGCACACAGTGTCTCAATTTGTGTATCTGTCAGGCTTCCAATTTACCTATATGTCTGTTAGTCGCTCTCCCTCTCTCTCTCTCTACTAACTTCCTAATCCTGCCACGGACATTAGTTCCCTGTCCAATGTTCCCTTACCCACTCTAAACCACTGTTTGGACACTTGATCCTCAGTGTTTTGGAGGACAAGCAGCCTAGAAGGGTCACAAGACCTGTTGTTGCTTGATTTCCTTTGTACTCCTTTGTACTCTCTCTCTCTCTCTCTCTCTCTCACTGACCACTTAGCACAAGGCAGCACTGTTGACACTCAGGTGATCGTACCAAGGATATTACCTGGCGTTGGCTACGGAATTGGCAACCCTCTATTAATTAACAATTGGCTAATATTCCTTGATTAACAACTAACGCACTGTATGCATAATTAGTCAACCCGACAAATGATTAACATGTTTGACAAATGATTAACATGTTTGACAAATAAACAATGTACTCGGTGTAAAATTATTCAGCCAGATGAATAATTGATGTGTGTCAAATAAATTAATTAATGGTACCTGTTTAACAATTACCGTATTCTGTACACCATTGTCACATACAATTGGCTGAGTCATCGGTGTTGACATGTCGGTAATGTAAACAACCTCTCTGTTATAGTGCAGTCAATTAATGGTACCTGTTTAACAATTACCGTATTCTGTACACCACTGTCACATATAATTGGCTGAGTCATCTGTGTTGACATGTTGGTAATGTAAACAATCTCTCTGTTATAGTGCAGTCAATTAATGGTACCTGTTTAACAATTACCGTATTCTGTACACCAGTCACATATAATTGGCTGAGGCATCGGTGTTGACATGTTGGTAATGTAAACAATCTCTCTGTTATAGTGCAGTCAATTAATGGTACCTGTTTAACAATTACCGTATTCTGTACACCACTGTCACATATAATTGGCTGAGGCATCGGTGTTGACATGTTGGTAATGTAAACAACCTCTCTGTTATAGTGCAGTCAATTAGGTTAACAATTACCGTATTCTGTACACCAGTCACATATAATTGGCTGAGTCATCTGTGTTGACATGTTGGTAATGTAAACAATCTCTCTGTTATAGTGCAGTCAATTAATGGTACCTGTTTAACAATTACCGTATTCTGTACAGTGTACACCACTGTCACATATAATTGGCTGAGTCATCTGTGTTGACATGTTGGTAATGTAAACAATCTCTCTGTTATAGTGCAGTCAATTAATATCTGGGTGAATTATACATTAGTGCAGAGGGTAACAAGATGGCTACGTCATTGTTGTTGTTTGTCTATCAGGGGTATTGGGCCTTCTTTGTCATGTGTGCCTTTATCCATATGCTCTCAACTTTAATTAATGTGTGTAAGTGTATATATTCGTGCATGTGTATGTAATAGTGTTTGTGTGTGTGTAATGTGTATGTATGTAATATGTAAATGTATATATGTATGCATGTGTATATGTGTATGTATGTAAATGTGTATATGTATGTATGATTGTATATGTAAGGTAAGGTGGCATACAAGGCACCAGGTTAATTAAGTCACAACAACCTCCCTCCTACCTTCCTTCCTTAATTCCTTCCTTCCTTCCTCCCTTCCTTCCTTCCTTCCTCCCTTCCTTCCTTCCTTCCTACCTGCCTGCCTTCCTTCCTTCCTTCCTTCCTTCCATCCTTCTGTCCTTCCTCACTTGATTGTTTCGTTCCTTCCTTCCTTCCTTCCTTCCCTCTTTCCTTCCTTCCTTCCTTCTTTCTATCCTTTCTTTCTTTCTTCCTTTCTTCCTTCCTTCCTTCCTTCCTAGCTTCCTTCCCTCCTTACTTCCATCCCAGCTTCCTTCCCCACCTGATTGCTTCTTTCCTTCCTTCCTTCCTTCCTTTCTTGATTGCTTCCTTCCTTCCTTCCTCAAATAATTCCTGCCTTCCTTCGCATTCCTTACCTCCTTCAGGGTTTAACACACACACACAAACACACACACACACACTCTCCTCTCTCTTTTATGTCAACCTTCTTTCCTCCTTCCTTTCTAGCTTGATTGCTTCCTTCCTTCCTCCTTCTCAGCTCCTTCAGGCCTGTTTTCGTATTATTCTTATTTTTGTTCCTCTCTCTCTCTCTCTCTCTCTCTCTCTCTCTCTCTCTCTCTCTCTTTTTTTTCTCGCCACCCTTCTTCGGCTGATTAATTTCTTCCTTCCTCTTTTTTTAATCTGCTCTCATTAAAACTCGCTCACTTCCACCACTCTCTCTCTCTAACCAACACATAATAAGTAATAATAATATTATTTTTATTAATCTCACCACCACACCCCCAATGAAATTAATTAAAGTATATATGATCCATCCAATATAATAAGTAATAACAAAGTGAATTAGATACAAGATACACAGAGGGCCTCGGAGTCGAACGGATCCTAAATTGTGTGGTCAATCCTGTAAGTCCTTCACTAAACTGGCTCGGGTTGTCCCTCTCACAGGGAATAGGTCCGCTTGGGGGCATTCTGTGTATGGCCACCCTCGTAAGGGGAGTAAGGCGTCCGGCAATAGATAGATAGATAGAAAGTGAATTAGGGTAATATAATTGGCTGAATAATGGAAGGGAAGATGGAGAGGGGACACAACACACACACACACAACACACATACACACACACACACACACAACACAACACAACACAACACACAGTCACACACACAACACACATATATACACACACACACACAACACAACACACAGTCACACACACACACACTCACACACACAACACACATATACACACACACACAACACACATATACACACTCACACACACACACATATATACACACACACACAGTCACACACACACACACACAACACAGTCATAACACAATCACACACAACACACACACACACAACACACAGTCACAACACACACGCACAACACAGTCACAACACACACACACAACACACAGTCACACACACATACACACACACAACACAGTCACACACACATATACACAGACAGACACACACACATACACACACACTACCTCACTCTAACACTCACTCTCTCTCTCTCTCTCACTTTCTCTATCTCTCTCTGTAGTCAAATTAATACGAGGTCACTTTTTTTTTTCCAACAGTTGTAATGCTATATTTTCTGGGGATGTCTCCTTGAAAGATAGAGATACCCGGTAAGCATGATAATAAATTAATATATGAACAGAAATATACAGCAAAATAAGATACGTATATATATAGGAAAATGGATATATAGCTGTAGATAGATACATACATACCTATACATAAGATAGATATATAGATGGAAAGAGAGATGATATACAGCAAAATATGATAGGTAGAAATATAGGAACATAGATACATAGCTGTAGATAGATACATACATACCTAGATAGACATAAGATATATAGATATAGATATAGATAGATATAGTTAGATAGATAGATATATAGATAGTTAGTTAGTTAATTCTTTATTTCATAAAAGTTTACATGGTAACATTTTACATATACACAGTGTATAAAATGTCATCCTACCGCAAGGTGGGTTCATTATTTTGAACATACAGTATCCATGACTTAATGGCATCTATGTCATTTTCCGTCATGCTTTCAATGTTATACTCTGAAAGTAGTACAGACTTGGCTTCGTTAGCCAGGAACAGATCCTCGGACACATTTAACAGGCATTTTCTTAAATATTTGCAGGGATTACTAATTATTTTATAACTAAACCTGATTCTCTGCCAATTTATAAAATGATTAAACGTCATTAGTCCTGCAAGGTGACATGCTTTATGGTTGCTCTCCCAGTATCTTAGCTTCATCATTTTCTTTATTGCTTTATGGAAGCCTATTGCAAATTGTTTCAATGGGACATAACATTTCTTATTACAGAACCACAATTCTGATCCATAAAAACTCATACAATAACTCTGGAATAATTTACTAAATACATTACAGCTAACGCTAGAAAATTTCCGCAAAAGGCAATTGAATTCGTTATAAAACTTAGATAAAACTTAAAAGATAGATAGATAGATAGATAGATAGATAGATAGATAGATAGATAAATATAATCATGATGGGAATATTGATAGTGATTTACCTCTGATTTCATATATATATAACTCTACCCTTATTTTTATCACACCGTACCTTTAACTGGTCAATTATTATGGATACTATAATAATATTGTAGCTATACTGTATTTAGACGATTTTATGCAGCTTAAGAAGGATCTGTGGTATTAATAAGGGCCAAGTGAGGTAGTTCGAAGCCTGTTAGATAGTGGAGGCCCTTTTAAACTGAATATAATAGTTTAATAATAGTCAGAATCAATTCAAGATGTCACCGGTACAGCATAGGTTAAAGAGACTATCAAAGTAATACACATTTTATCCAAGCATCACCATAATAAACTCGTCCAGAATTTAATCCACTTACTAGAAAATCCATATTGATCCTGGGCTCATAATTATCAGGGTTTTAGGATCTCTCTCTCTCTCTCTCTCTCTCTCTCTCTCTCTCTCTCTCTCGCTCTCTCTCTCTCTCTTTCTCTCTCTCTCTCTCACCAACGGGTCTAACAGTATTGAAGTTTTTGACAAGTTTATTAACTCAATTTGAGTCTGCATTTCAACACACACACACACACACACACACCGTCACACACACACACACACACACACACACACACACACACAGTCACACACACACACACACATCTTTAATATTCTTTCCTCACCTCACTCTCCAATTCTTTTTATGCCTTCCTTGGCGTTCTCTTCAATGTCTTCACCTCAAACACCTCTCTCCTTCTCTTTCTCTCTAGGTTGATCTTTCTCACTCTTTCTTTCTTTCTCTGTCTCTCTCTCTCTCTCTCTCTCTCTCTCTATATATATATATATATATATATATATATATATATATATATATATATCTATCTAGCTTGATCTCTCTCTCTCTCTCTTTCTTTCTTTCTCTATTTATCTATCTATCAAGCTAAATCTTTCTCACTCTGTCTCTGTCTCTCTCTCTCTGTCTTTCTTTCTCTATTTATCTATCTATCTAGCTAGATCTTTCTCACTCTCAGTCTCTCTCTCTCTCTCTTTATTTCTTTCTCTATTTATCTATCTATCTAGCTAGATCTTTCTCACTCTCAGCTCACAGAGTTTTGCGCCAGGGCACCTAAGACCAGGAAGCGTTTTTGTATCCCTGGTGGTGGTGTGGATGACGTAGTTGCAGCAGTTGACGAAGTATCAAAGCTGGCCCCTGCTAATACAATGTACGTCATCCACGTTGGATCCAACGATGTACAGCGAACCCGGTCGGAAGATTTGCTTTTAAAGTACCAGCAGCTGATCAAGTCGTTTAAGGAGAAGTCATCAAGGATCATCGTCTCAGGAATCGTCCCCCGGCTCGGTGTAGAGAGCCGATTTTACAACATAGCCACCAGCACAAATCGTTGTCTAGCAAACCTCTGCAGGAAGGAGAACGTGGGATTTGTCGACACCTGGGACAATTTCTACTACGATGACTATTTGTTTTCAGACGATGGAGTTCATCTGAACCAGGTGGGAGCAGCACGTTTTGGGCGTCTTCTCAACAATGCGGTGAAGGATTTTCGGAGAAGAAATCGACTCAGCACAGGACAACCAGGAAGGAGGACCGAAGACAGCGAGGACGGCAACCTACAAAGGAATTAAATACTAATCCGTCAAGAACCGCGAATTTGGATAAAGCTCCACCAACACGACCCAAATTCAAAACCGCCAGGGATAACGACCGAGGACCGAGGACAGCCATGAATGTAAATGTAGATCCGACCAGAACCAAAAATTCGATGAAAGAACGTTCTGTGAGTTCTAAAACCGCAACTTTAAAGGTTTTCTATGCAAACGCTCGCAGCATACGCAATAAATTTTCAGATTTAGAGGAACTAGTGTTTACAGAAAATTACGATGTGATTGGCATAACAGAATCTTGGCTCAATAAAGAAGATAGAGACTTTTTAGCAGAGTATTCACTTCCCGGTTATGTAATGTTTGAGAACAGCCGAATAAATAAAAATGGAGGTGGCGTTTTATTTTATATCAAAGAAAGTCTTAACCCGACCCTCGTGTCAAAACCTCAAATTGTGAACGTCGACACATCTTTTGTGCTAATAAAGAATAATAAAGGTACAAAAATAATACTTGCGTTAATATACAGACCTCCAGCTCAATCAGTGCAAACTGACCGAGAAATTTACGAACAAATTGCAGATGTAAGTAACTCACAAGATACCGTAATTTTTGGCGACTTTAATTTACCTGTGACCAAGTGGGGCGATACTCTTACTTCACACTCCGGACATGACTTGTATACGAACTTGCAGGAGAGTTCGCTTTATCAATTTGTTCGAACGCCGGACCCGTGGTAATAACGTTCTTGACATTGTACTTGCAACAAAAGAAGAATTGATAGAGAATTTGAATGTTGGTGATGAATTCAGTAACAGCGACCATCGTACGATAACTTTCACTTTAAAGTTTACTAGTAACGAACCAAATAGTAGCATCGAAAAAGTCCCTAATTTCAAGAAAGCAAACTTCCATAAACTTAGAGCTATGTTTAAAGAAACTGACTGGAGCTTTTTAATTAACAATAACGACATAAATACATCTTGGAAGTTATTCGAAACCACTTACCTAAAAGCAGTGCAAGACTGCATACCATCGAAAATACGGCGTCCAGGCCATAATAATAAGCCCAAATGGTGGAATAAAGATATTTCAAACTGCCTGCTTGCTAACAAATTTGCTAATGATAGATTAAAATCCTCACAAAATGACGAAGAACGGGTGAAATTTGTAGAGCTACGACGCAAAGCCAAAAAGTTAATTAAGCAAAGTAAAAAGACCTTAGAGTTACATATTGCGAATCAAAGTAAAACAAACCCGAAAGAATTCTATAGTTATATCAGAAAGAAAAAAGTAGTTACTTCAACTGTTGGACCGTTAGTCGATGAAAATGGAGAATACACCAAAGACGAAGTACAAATGAGTAATGCCCTCAATACCTTCTTTGCATCAGTTTTTTACAACAGAAGACCTCAGTGATATCCCTACACCATCGCCGATTCAGATTGATAATTCAGATGTTCTAAGCAATATCACCGTTACAGAGAGAGAAGTATTGAATTGTTTAGATAAACTCAAGGTAAATAAAACGCCTGGACCTGATACAATCTCGCCTAGAGTTCTAAAGGAAGCTAAGAATGAGCTCTCCAAACCACTGACATTACTATTCAATAAATCCTTGCAGTCTGGAACTATGCCTGATCAGTGGAAGCTAGGCAACGTAACACCGATATTAAAAAAAGGCAGCAAATCCCTACCAAGTATCTATCGTCCAATTAGCTTAACCTCAGTTGTATGTAAAATGCTAGAAACGGTCATAAGAGACAGACTCGTAAATCACTTAGAGGAAAATAACATACTTAAAGATACTCAACACGGCTTTCGTAAAAAGCGTTCCTGTTTAACAAACCTCTTAGACTTCTTCCACGATATCCTCAACCTCTACGCTGAGAGTAAAGCTGTAGATATTATATACCTTGATTTTCAAAAGGCCTTTGACAAAGTTCCCCACAAACGTTTACTGCTAAAACTAAAAGCGCATGGAATACAAGACGGTGTGTTGAAATGGATAGAAAATTGGCTCAGCGACAGAAAGCAAAGAGTAGTCATAAACGGTAAGGCATCTAAAATGGACCAATGTAAGTAGCGGGGTACCCCAGGGATCGGTACTAGGACCAATTCTCTTTCTAATTTACATCAACGACATAGATGAGGGTCTCACCTGTACAATCTCAAAATTTGCTGACGATACAAAAATTGCAAATAGCGTACTCTCAAAAGATCACGTTGATGATATGCAACACAATCTAGATAAATTGTCACATTGGGCCCAAATTTGGCAAATGAGTTTCAATGCGGATAAATGTAAAGTACTACATATCGGATACCTAAATGAGAAAGCAAACTATTCGATGAATGGCACTCAGCTTAAGAATGTAAACAGAGAAACCGATCTGGTAGTAACAATATCGAGTAACCTAAAACCGAGTCAACAATGTTCAGAAGTTGTTAAGAAGGCAAACAAAATAATTGGCTTTATAGGCAGATCATTTGAGCATAAATCCAAAGACGTAATCCTAACCCTTTACAATTCCTTAGTCCGCCCTCTTCTGGAATACTGCGTTCAATGCTGGTGCCCTTATTACCAAAAAGACATAAACAAGTTAGAACGAGTTCAACATAGAGTTACCAAAATTATACCTAGCCTAAAGAACAAACCATACGAAGAGCGTCTTAGAGAATTAAATCTATTTCCTTTAACCCAGCGCAGATTAAGAGGTGACTTAATTCAAGTGTTCAAAATCATCAAAGGCATCGACAATATGAACTGTAGTAAGTACTTCACTATCGACCAATCTAATTACACGTGGGGAAACGGTTGCAAAATTATTGGTAAATCTTTTAACTCACACGAATCTAAGAATTTCTTCTTCAATCGAGTTGCCAACTTGTGGAATGGGCTTCCCCGAGACTTTATAGACTGCAGCATCGTTGATTCATTTAAATTCCGGCTAGACAAATATCTCGCATCAAACCCGCGACTGACTGCGTTTGTAAATGAATAACTTTATTTTATCCTCCCCTCAGTTACTAACCCCTATGTCCCCTACTAACTTCCTAGTCCTGCCACGTTAGTGGCAGGGCAGTAGTTCCCTTTCCAATGTTCCCTTACCCACTCTAAACCACTGTTTGGACACTTGATCCTCAGTGTTTTGGAGGACAAGCAGCCTAGAAGGGTCACTAGAACTGTTGTTGCTTGATTTCCTTTGTACTCCTTTGTATTCTCTCTCTCTCTCTATCTATCTAGCTTGATCTCTCTACCTCGCTCTCTCTCCTTCCCATTTTCTCCTGTCTCCTTCCCTCCTAACCCAAAGATTAACTTGTCCTTTCATAGCGTCTTTATCTTCTTTACTATCACCGTTTTCTTTGTGTTTTCCCGTTTGCTTTGTTTATTATCACCGTTTTCATTGTGCTTCCCGTTTTCTTTCTTCCATTTTCATTGTGCTTTCCTGTTTCCTTTCTTTAGGATCACCGTTTACTTTTTTCCCGTTTTGTTTCTTTATTATCACCATTTTCTTTTAGTTTTCCCATTGTCTTTCTTTACTATCACCGTTTTCATTGTTTTCCATTGTCTTTCTTTACTATCACCGTTTTCATTGTTTTCCCGTTTTCTGTTTACTATCACTATACTATTATATAAAGTACATTTTCCGATAAACACTTCCTATTTAAGGATGAAGAGGTAAAAGTGCCCCCCCCCCCCCCCCTCCCCAAATATTTGTTCTTTGGTATACTAAAACATGTCCAAATCTTTTGCCTGATGTCAGTAAGTAACTCGTAAGTGGGACAGAGAGTTAATGATGCACATATACTTAGCATCTATTTTATATACAGTGTGTGTGTGTATATATATATATATATATATATATATATATATATATATATATATATAGAGAGAGAGAGAGAGAGAGAGAGAGTTAGATAGATAGATAGATAGAAACATAGATAGATATGCTTAAGTTATTGACAGATACAGAGGGGAAATCTATCCTCTAAAAGTGGTAGGGTATAGAGTTGGGACTATAATAGAGCTATATAGAGGCTGGCTGACTAGCTCTATGTAGGCCTACTTCGCTGCTAGCATGTTGAGTATTATCAGGGGGTTGCGTGAGAGAGAGACGGAGAGAGAGATAATGTGTGAGAGTGAGTGAGTGAGAGTGAGTTTGTGTGTGTGTGTGAGTGTGTATGTGTGTCAGAGAGAAAGAGAGGGAGAGAGAGAGAAGGGGATGCAGTACTATTTCCTTTCCAGATCAACACTTCTCTCTCTTTCTCCCTCTCTTTAACATTCATTTATTCCGTTTTCCACCCAGCTCTCTCTCGCTCTCTCTCCTTTATCAATGCATTGCTCCCTCTCACGGCTGTTTGTTTAGTCCAGAATTAAATACCTCCTCCCACCACCACCAACACGACCAAACCCCTTTTGCATAACATTTGAGGGGGGTCACCTGGTTTTTTTTTCTCTTTCTCTCCTTTTCTCTCTTTCTCTGGCTTGTATCCATTCGTCCCCATGCAGCCAACTATTTAAATACGTTTATCCCCATCTAGGTGTCGATTTTTCCTGGCGAGCGATAGCGAGCCAGAATTATATGAAGAATCCGGCTTCGCCGGAGACATTTTTCTATCGAAAAATGTACAAATTTAGCCTGCTGTCAAAAACATTTAAAAAATATGCTGGCTCGCTACCGCTCACCACTAAATAAATGACACCTGGATGGGGATAAACGTCTTAAAACAGTAGGCTGAATGGAGCCAAATGGATACAAACCAGAGAAAGCGAGAAAAGGAGAGAAAAAAGCAGGTCACCCCCATTAAACACCTCCTTCCCCACCACCAACATGGGGGGAGATGGGTTGTTTTTCTGGACCCCCTTCTCCCTCATGCTTAGCCCCATTAGTTGTCATATTTGTTGACGTTCGAAATTAGTTTGGAGATACTGATGGGGTTAACCTCTCTCTCTTCTTTGTTACCGGTATCCTTTCCTTCCACTGTACCTTACTCTCGGGTTAGCTATCTCTACTAGAATTAAGTCCTGACCACCTCGCTGGGATCGTAAGGTGTGTGTGGTCAGTGTATCTATGTAAAATCTATGTAAAATATATGTAAAGTCTATATAAATCTGTAAATCTCACTCTCTCTCTCTCTCTCTCTCTCTCTCAGTCCATTACCTGATACCCCCTACTCACTCACTCTCTCTCTCACTCTCTCACTCATTCACTCTCTCTCAGTCCATTACCTGATACCCTCTACTCATTACAACAAATTAGTGGGACAATTCTATCGCCTCTCTTCCCTTGCTTATTTCCTTTCCCCCCATATTTCCTTTCCCCCCATATTTCCTTTCCCCCCATATTTCCTTTCCCCCCATATTTCCTTTCCCCCCATATTTCCTTTCCCCCCATATTTCCTATTATAACCTTGATTAGCCTAATTGGGCCTTCTCCTATTAAATTTGCATCATATGTCATTGTTTTGTCTTTTATTTTTCAATATACTTAAATTAATTTCATTATTTACATATTTTGTGTTTGTATTTTGTTTTTACGTATTTTGTTGCTATCCTCCAAATATTTTCCATTTCTTCATTCTTCTTCTTCTTTCATTTGAATATATTGTATTTACATATTTTCATCTCTCTCTCTTTTCGATTCAAACATTGTGATTATAGGCTATAAGCTGTCTGTGAAAGTGAAAAATTACGTTATACATTATTACTATACGTTATATAATATCACTCACACTCTCTCTCTCTCACTCACTCTCTCTCTCTCCACCCCCCCTCTCCCTCTCTCTCTCACACACACACACACACACACATACTATCTCTGTCTCTCTCCAATCCCCCCCCCCTATCTCTCTCTCTCCACCCACCATCTCTATCTCTCTCTCTCACACACACACACACACACACTCTCTCTTTCTCTCTCTACTTAACCAACCCCCACGGGGAAGACAGGGGGTATGATGTGACGACCTGGTGGGAGAGAGAGAGAGAGAGAGAGAGAGAGAGAGAGAGAGAGAGAGAGAGAGATACTTAGCCTACACAGAATTATCTCGCTCTCATGTATACTTTATCTATCTATCTATCTATCTATCTATCTATCTATCTATCTATCTATCTATCTATCTATCTCTCTCTCTCTCTCTCTCTCATTAAGAAATAAACCATATGAAGAAAGACTTAAACGATTGAACCTGTTCTCATTAAAAAAGAGGAGGCACTCAACTTATTGAGTGCTTTAACCCTTTCGCTGCGGGTGACGTTCTGGAACATCCTGGCAATTTACAGGCTTCAAAAACCTGTAAAAAGCGTAAAAATGGAGTGTCAGTGGGCGGGAGCGTGAGGGGCCCACCTCCGTTCCTCAGAGCAGCGACCGGCCCACTGAGGTAGACTGTGTCTCGCGCGGGTCTCTCACTGCCTCTCACAACAGTGTTGCCAAGCGAGCGAGTGCTAACAAATAGCGGATTTCCCGCATTTCTATGGCACCGCTGCGGGTGAACCAGACCACGTACGAGGCCAATTCTGGTCTCATTTTGAAGCTATTTTCGCCTAGTTTTCGGCAGAATAGTTAATTTAATGCAGATGCTTTATTTATCATTCAGGAGTGCCTGAATATGCCCTAAATAGCCCAAAACACCCCGCAGAGAAAGGGTTAAGATACTAAAAGGCTTTGACAAAGTAGATATTAATGCACTATTCACATTAAACAATAATACTCAAACTCGCGGAAATGGAATGAAATTAAAATCCAAAAAGGCAAACCTAGATGTCACAAAGAGTTTCTTCACCTACAGTGTGGTGACAGAGTGGAATAAACTACCAGCGAGAGTGGTGGAGAGCGACACAATAAACGCTTTCAAGGGAAGGCTTGACCTCTATCTAGAGAGGGCTGGGGTGTCATGAGAAAAAAAAAAATATATATATATATATATATATATATATATATATATATATATATATATATACCGTATATATGTATATGTGTATATGTAATATTAGAGATGGACCGAATATTCGTTTTGTATTCGTATGTCCGAATATTCGCTATGTTTTTCAAGATTCGTATTCGTATTCGTTTGCGCATATCCATTCATGTAGCTATTTGCAAATATGCGAATATGTTCACGAAACCAATAGAATATATACAAATGTTTTAAATATTAAACTTTAAAGTTAACACAAACGAATAAATAACAGTGTAGATGTGCGTTGGGGCCGCTAAAGTGGAATGAAAGAGGACTGAACAGTGTTGCTACTTAACTGTATTTAATAGTACCAGATCAAACTAGTGAAAAGTAGGCCTACCAAATTATTCTAAAGTGGAATCACTGCCCGGTAAACGAACGTGTGCTTGACCTGGACATTTGAACCGTCCAATATTGCCATTTCAGACATATCCAATGTAATAGCATGTCACTAAAATATATTCCATCATATTTCCTCACTGATTTCGTATTTAGTACCAGATATGGACTATTTTATTGGAAAATGTATAACATATACTTGAGAGAGTCAAATGTACCAAATCTGGTACTTTAGTACCAAAAAAAGCGGCAACATTGGGACTGAGGACTGGACACATAGAAAATTGAATGGATTTAATTTTAATTATTCAATTTTCTATTAAACATTAATTCATACAGTTCATTTATGATATTTAAGAAATTACACATTCACATCGTCATTAACTTCTGGTAATTAATTTCATAGTAATTTAATTAACGTTTGTTGGTGACATCAAAATAATTCCCAGTTCTTGAAGGATGAAATAAGGATTGAAATATTCGCTATTCGTATTCGTATTCGCGAATTTTACAAAAAAAATCGTATTCGTATTCGTATTCGCAAATAGTGAAAATTGATATTCGTTCCATCTCTAATTATATACCGTATATATATATATATATATATATATATATATATATATATATATATATAAAATTAGAGATGGACCGAATATTCGTTTCGTATTCGTATGTCCGAATATTCGCTGTTTTTCAATATTCGTATTCGTATTCGTATTCGCATTTCCATTCATAGCTATTTGCAAATATGCGAATATGTTCACGAAACCAATAAAATATATACAGCAATATTAAATATTAAATTTTAAAGTTAACACAAACTAATAAATAACAGTCTACAGTAGATGTAGTGCCGCTAAAGTGGAATGAAGGAGGACTGAGCAGTGTTGCTACTTAACTGTATTTAATAGTACCAGATCAAACTAGTGAAAAGTACCAAATTATTCTAAAGTGGAATCACTGCCCGGTAAACGAATGTGTGCTTGACCTGGACATTTGAACCGTCGCAATATTGCCGTTTCAGACATATCCAATGTAATAGCATGTCACTAAAATATATTCCATCATATTTCCTCACTTATTTCGTATTTAGTACCAAATATGGACTATTTTATTGGAAAATTTATAAAATGTACTTGAGAGAGTCAAATGTAATAATAATAATAATAATAATAATCTTCTGGTTACTTATATAGCGCCCGTATCTCCTCCTTCGAGGATTCACAAGCGCTTGGCTTTCTTTAGTCTACCAGAGACCATTACCCATCCCCCTTGCTCATGGGGAGATGGTAACCGCCGGCTATATCCCAGAAAAACTGTTCAATCTGAGCGGGGATTGAACGCCAGACCTTCAAGATGGGAATTAGGCACGCTGTCAACTGAGCCAGCCGGACGGCTACCAAATCTGAAGCACCAACAAAGCGGCAACACTGGGACTGAGGACTGGACACATAAAAAATTGAATGGATTTAATTTTAATTATTCAATTTTCTATGGCTGAAATCTTACAATATATTAAACATTAATTCATACAGTTCATTTATGATATTTAAGAAATTACACATTCACATCGTCATTAACTTCTGGTAATTAATTTCTTAGTAATTTAACGTTTGTTGGTGACATACAAATATATCCAGTTCTTGATGGATGAAATAAGGATTGAAATATTCGCTATTCGTATTCGTATTCGCGAATTTTACAACAAAAAATTCGTATACGTATTCGTATTCGCAAATAGTGAAAATATATTTCGTTTCATCTATATATATATATATATACTGTATATACACACATACATACATATACACATATATACATGCATACACATTATATATATATGTATATATATATATATATATATATATATATATATATATATATATATATATGTATGTATGTATGTATATGTGTATATGTGTGTATATACAGTATGTGGGTGCATGTGTGTATATATGTGTACATGCGTGTGTATATGTGTATGTATGTGTATATTTATATATATATATATATATATATATATATATATATATATATATATATATATATATATATATATATGTATGTATATATACTGTAATATATATATATATATATATATATATATAGTTTGTAAGGTCAGACTGCCTAGTAAGGACCTTGAGGTCTGTGTGGACTGTGTATCGATGTAGCTATATGTAGCTCTCTCTACCCCCCGGGAAATATCAGTATACACTATGCTATCAGTGTATTAATTCTTCCCCTGAGATGAGCCCTCCTTCAGATAGTACCCCCCCCCCCCCCACCTCTTCTCTCTCTCTCTCTCTCTCTCTCTCTCTCTCTCTCTCTCTCTCTCTATCTCTCTCTCTCGCGCTCTAATGCACACACATTCTCACTCACTCAATCACTTTCTCACACTCCACACACACACACACACACTCTCTCTCTCTCTCCATCTATCTATATATCTATACTTATTTCTTTCTTTTTCACTCTCACTCTCTCTCTCTCTCTCTCTGTATATATTTTTTTTTTTTTTTTTTTTTCTATATTCCAACTTACTTCCTCTCGGGCATAGGCTGAGAGCCTTAACATTCACCGCTTTACAATGAACAGTGAAGCCCGTGAGGTCTTGTTCCAGTCTAGGGAGTGAGACATGTGAAGCACGTAGAGCACAACGAGCACCTGCCATCTTGCCCTCACATGAGGCACGGTGCTCACTCATGGCCCGAAACGACCCCATCTCTGAAACCACCTCGTTCCCGTGCTTCACTGTCTCACCCCCTACACTCGGACTCACACTTACACACACACAACGCCACCTGTTGAGCAGATAACTCACCAGTCATTGCACCCCTATAGCATATTTTGAATATGGGAATATTCATACAGTGCTATTTAATCAGGGAACAATGAGGGTATTTTATTATCGTTTCGGTGGGCTTGTGGTAATGCACTGATACCAGGTACAGCACAAATTCCATCCCAATAATATCTTCCCATTGATACATCGGGATTTGAACCCGGGACCTTTGGATTACCAGGCCAGTGGCAAGACCACTCCACCACACCTCCCCTATGTGTGTGATTGTGTGATTGTTTGTATTTGTGGGTGTGTACTGTAGGTGTACATGTGTATGTGTGCGTGTTAAAGATAGAAATGGGTACTTGTATTTATAAAGATATCCAATAGTATGTTTTCTCAATCACCCTTTCACAACTCTAATTCTTCAAAGCACACACACACATGCAAACATACTGTACATACACACACACACACACACATACTGTACATACACACACACACACATAACTTCCTTTGCACATCTAGGTCTGTCCGTTCTCTTTTTCACTCTCTCTCTCTCTCTCTCTCTCTCTCTCTCTCTCTCTCTCTCTCTCTCTCTCTCTCTCAAAAAAAAAAAAAAAAAAAAAAATGAAACCCAAACATATTTTCACCCAATACTCAAAACCCAGTCAAATCATATGCAAATAGGCGCTATCACATTTGGCGCCGGGGTCCCGAGGCAATTTGGGCAGGATCACCCCAGCTCAGAGACCCTATAGTAAAAAAAATCAGCCAACCTCCGTTATATTGGTACCACGGGGGGAATCTATAGTTTTTAAGACGTTCAGCCCATTAGTTTGGCGATTTTACAACTTTACACCCCATTTCATAGTCAATATTTAGACTTTTTGTGCCATTTTCCTGGGAGCAACAGCGAGCCTGTAATTTTAAGAGTAACCGGCCTTCGGCCAAAAAAAATGTCTACAGAAAAATTTACAAATTTATCTTGAAGGGGGGTTTAGGTTTTATCTTGAAGGGGGGTTTAGGTTTTTTTTTGTACAGCTTGATGGAGGTCTAGGAAGGAAACTAAAACATAATATAGAGATAAAACCCTACCAAAGACAGAGACACAGTCAAATAATATAGAGATAAAACCCTACCAAAGACAGAGACAGTCAAATAATATACAGAAAAAACCCTACCAAAGACAGAGACACAGTCAAATAATATAGAGATAAAACCCTACCAAAGACAGAGACACAGTCAAATAATATAGAGATAAAACCCTACCAAAGACAGAGACACAGTCAAATAATATAGAGATAAAACCCTACCAAAGACAGAGACAGTCAAATAATAGAGATAAAACCCTACCAAAGACAGAGACACAGTCAAATAATATAGAGATAAAACCCTACCAAAGACAGAGACACAGTCAAATAATATAGAGATAAAACCCTACTAAAGACAGAGACACAGTCAAATAATATGAACATAGGAAGAAGGAAACACTGATTCTGGGAATGAGTTCCAGAGCTCAGCTGTTGAATAGAAGAAAGATTGAGAATAACGTTTCACTCTAGGGTTGGAGAGAGTGCTTTGTTGTTGGAGGCTTCCGCATCTCATATAATAATAATAATAATTGAACAGAGTAGGGGTGGTTGGTTGGTTGATCCTTCGTAACTTGCATGAAATCGTCTAATGATAGCCAGACTAAACTGTCAAAATGCGTTATAATCTACAAGGGGTTAAAATTAGAGGATCCGAAAGAAAAGGTCACCTCACCGATCGATAAATAGGTCACCAAAATGGCGGCCAATGAGAGAGAGAGAGAGAGTTGTCCGGATTCTCTCACTAAAGGCTCTCTCTCTCTCTCTCATGTTGGGCCCAAATTTGGCAAATGAGTTTCAATGCGGATAAATGTAAAGTACTACATATCGGATACCTAAATGAGAAAGCAAACTATTCGATGAATGGCACTCAGCTTAAGAATGTAAACAGAGAAACCGATCTGGGAGTAACAATATCGAGTAACCTAAAACCGAGTCAACAATGTTCAGAAGTTGTTAAGAAGGCAAACAAAATAATTGGCTTTATAGGCAGGTCATTTGAGCATAAATCCAAAGACGTATCCTAACCCTTTACAATTCCTTAGTCCGCCCTCTTCTGGAATACTGCGTTCAATGCTGGTGCCCTTATTACCAAAAAGACATAAACAAGCTAGAACGAGTTCAACGTAGAGTTACCAAAGTGATACATAGCCTAAAGAACAAACCATACGAAGAGCGTCTTAGAGAATTAAATCTATTTCCTTTAACCCAGCGCAGATTAAGAGGTGACTTAATTCAAGTGTTCAAAATCATCAAAGGCATCCACAATATGAACTGTAGTAAGTACTTCACTATCGACCAATCTAATTACACGCGGGGAAACGGTTGCAAAATTATTGGTAAATCTTTTAACTCACACGAATCTAAGAATTTATTTTTCAATTGAGTTGTCAAATTGTGGAATGGGCTTCCCCGAGACGCTATAGACTGCAGCACCGTTGATTCATTTAAACTCCGCCTAGACAAATATCTCGCATCAAACCCGCGACTGACTGCGTTTGTAAATGAATAACTTTATTTTATCCCCCCTCTCAGTTACTAACCCATCTGTCCCCTACTAACTTCCTAATCCTGCCACGGACATTAGTTCCCTTTCCAATGTTCCCTTACCCACTCTAAACCACTGTTTGGACACTTGATCCTCAGTTTTTGGAGGACAAGCAGCCTAGAAAAGTCACTAGATCTGTTGTTGCTTGATTTCCTTTGTACTCTCTCTCAGTGTGGATTCAACAAGGGCTCAGTCTATTTTATTACCTTTATTTTCTTGTGAGGGTTGCTTTGACTTTACTCAACTACGGTTATTTTTGGCTTATCGGTTGCTTTGATATTGATTGAGGCGCATTTTCCTTGCATGTTGTTAAGATAAGGCGCGTTTTGGTTGTATTATTCTCAGTTAACCGCCAATCGTTTTATTGTATGATCTTTATTTTCTTGAGAGGGTTGCTTTTCCTTTACTCAACTGGGGTTGTGTTTGGGTTATCGGTTGCTTTGATATTGAATGAGGTGTGTGTTATCGAAGCATATCTCAAATGGCATACAAGCTACGCTAAAACTCACTTTTCTGCAGAGTCTGAATTTACATGTATATAATTATATTCTCTCGGTCGTTATTCATTTGTTATTCATTCTTTGCTAATTGACCACTTGCGAGTTTCGTTCTTTAAGGAAGTTGGAGCTGTAGACATCAATATTTAGCAGAATAACCATCTATAAAACGGTTTTAGTAAATTTATAAATACATAAAACCAAATTCACTATACTATCTATCCATCAAAAACCTACATAGTTAATATATTTGAGTTTATTATCGATGTTTACAGGCCGAACTTCCTTATAGCCTGAAACTCGCAAGTGGTCAATTTCCTCTCCCAATTCATTCAAAATAATCAGCTGTCTATATGTAACACCCCGTTCTTAACATTAATTATCAATTACAAACCCCAATGTACAGTCGCGCTAATAAGTGGTGTCTCGGCACCAAGTATCTTTTGATCAATAATTGGTATGAGCAATATCCAAACTTGACTTATTCATTTCAAGTGAGATATACAAACATGTTCCTACACTTACCCACCCTATTCAACATCTGACAGACATTAATATAGCACAGAGCAAGCCAAACGTAATGACAGCTGGGACATGACTTATTAGCGCGACTGTACTTAAATAAACTAATGAAAGCATATGGTCCTCCCGGGATTCGAACTCGGGACACCACACCCAGAACATAAGCATCTAAACCATTACATCACCAGCATAGTACCGTATTTTTCTTCTCCTCAAACATGTTCATCTCTCAATGTTATTCAAGTTTCCTATGACTTAAATTGCTTCAAACTCCGTGTGTCCAGGCACTTTGGCTCGAACGTCCCTTGATTTTGGCCCTGTCACTCTTTCAACTCTGGGGGAGGCACTCGCTACAGGCAGTTCTGCCTTTTGCCTCCCTCACTCACATAAAAACAAAAGAAAAAAAAACTAGTCAAAAACTCGCATTCTTCAGTGATTTACCATTCAATTTGCGCCGCCTCGCTCGCAATCCTATTTTTCTTGAATGTCTTCACCAATTTCATTCCCCAAAACATTCGACACCGAGAAATAATCATGGTGAGCCGAATGTGATGGTGAGGCCGACGTTGTATTGTTGGTCCAAATGGAAAAAGGGCGAGAAAATGCGATCGTGTGTTCTTTTTTCTTTTTTTTTGTCCCGGCGGGTGTTTATTTTTTGGCGCGAACGCTGTTTTTCTTAGAGGCGCCTGTCTTTTTGTGTTGAGATGTATTTTGGCTTTGGAATGTGCTTGTTTTTATATCTCGCACGATCCTTGCACATTTATCAAATTGTAAAACTACGTGCTTATCAAGATATGTATGCATGTACACTGTACAGTATGTATATAATCAGGTAGGCCTACATACCCGATAACTGGGAGTGGCCAACTCGAGACAGAGCACGAACAGAAACAACAAAACACATTACAAATAGAAAAATCACACACATCTAGGTCGCCCAGGAGAAGACCCAGAGACCAAGGGCCATGAGAGGTCTCCAGCAAACCATTCCCAGGACCCAGATCTCCCGGAGAGGTTCGGGTCACAGCAGGCAGACACGCAGCGGAACTAGGCTACGCCACAATGCTCGCCCACATACTTCCAGGCATGGCCCTTCCTATATATGCTACAAAGGCTCCCCAGGCCAGGCGCCTGACGGATTTTATCAAGTCCAACTGGCGCCCGACCCCCCTCTCCTTACGACCGACTGCGTTATCACTCATCTATTCACAAACATTCTCCACTCATTCCTATTTATCACCACTTCTCTTGCCTGTGCTTCAGTCATTCTGTAAGCAAATTAATCCACGTCATTACCCACTTCCACTATCTTTCGTTTACCTAAGGAAAACTGCTATCCACTTTCAACATCTACTATTATTTATTGTCTATCTTGCATCTAATTCAACCACTTCCACAGATCTTCCTTACACATTTATCAACTTGTGGCACTGTGCATGACAAGACACCGTATATATTATGATCTAGACCAGGTTATGCCGCCCGTAATGACTGCCTCCAGCATACTTCAGGAGGAACCCCCAGACTCACCAGATCACCAAACTTGTGTACACTGGGTTCTGGGCGGGGGTACAAAGGAGAACAAAGGAAAGCAAGCAACAACAGATCATGCGACCCCTCGAGGTTACTTGCCCTCCAAAACACTGCTGTTCCAAGTGTTGCAACAGTATTTCGGAGAGAATGTGGGAAAGATGTGAGAAGGAAGTGCTGCCCAGGGGCTTAGTTCATGGCAGGGGAAATTACACTAAGATCTATTAGGTTATTGAACGAACACTACTAATGAAAATTTAGATTCAATTACAAATGCAGTCAACCTTGCGTTCAAGGCAAGGTGCTTGTCTAGGCGAACTTTTTGCTCTCTCTCTCTCTCTCTCTCTCTCTCTCTCTCTCTCTCTCTCTCTCTCTCTCTCTCTCTCTCTCTCTCTCTCTCTCTCTCTCGCTATGTGTGTGTGATGGAGTCTTTTATGGCCTCTTTCAAGTGATGGATTTGGGGAGCGTAATGTTCTTCAAAAACTTCCGGAGTGCATGTGTGTGTGTGTGTGTGTGTGTGTGTGTGTGTGTGTGTGTGTGTGTGTGTGTGTGTGAGAGAGAGAGTGTGTGTGGGTGTATTCATGTATATGGTGTGTATTCATGTGTGTGTGTATGTGTATGGTGTGTATTCATGTGTGGGTGTGTTTGTGTGTGTGAGAGAGCGAGAGAGAGAGAGATAGAGATAGAGTGAGAGAAAGGGGGGGGGATAAGGAGAGCCTTGGGAGACTTGGGGGATATCTATTCTGTGAGAGTAACAGTGTGTGTGTGTGTGTGTGTGTGTGTGTGTGGTGTGTATTCGTATGTGTGTGTGTGTGTGTGTGTGTGTGTGCATGTGTGAAACAGTTAAGTTAAAGTAAGCAAAACTAAAGTAAAATATAACTTTGAATTTAATCGACATACTGAAGAGGTAACAACAACAACAACAACAATAATAATAAAAACAATAATAATAATAATAATAATAAAAACGATAACAACAATAATAATAAGAACAAAATCAATAATAACAATAATAATAATAATACAATAAATCAAACCAATACACAAATCTCACTAGTGCATTATATACTGTAAAAAATAAAGTTCCAAGCTTCTACTCACCCCAACAGAACTCTCCCCATAGACAACCATAAGAAACCTTACCTGAAATAAAAAGAAACACAACTTAACAAAAAATACCACATAAGAAAAAACACACATTTATGATCAAAGGCAAGGAGTAGTTTATCTATGTAGGTCTATCTATGTATATGCATAAATCAATCAATCAATAAATCACTCACTCACTCATTCAATCTCTCTCTCTCTCTCTCTCTCTCTCTCTCTCTCTCTCTCTCTCTCTCTCTCTCTCTCTCTCTCTTCTACACACAAGACATACGCACTAGCAGATAAATTCCTTTGGTAATTAATTATTCTACTGATTGGTTGATTAGCAATGTAACGAGGTCACACACACATACACACACACAGAGGAAGGAAATTACAAATATACATAGAAAATAACAAACATACACACACACACTCACGAGGAAAACACACACACACACACACACACACACACACACACACACACACACACACACACACACACACACACATGCACAGAGAAAGGCAAGTACAAACATACACAGACAATCACAAGCGCACACAAACACATTCACGAGGAAATAAAACACACACACACACTCACACACCTAGGTTAACACAATATCAGGACCATTAATATTTAGAGGTAGAGGAAATTGGATTTGATATAAACCTACATGCCTATATCCGCTACACACACAAACTCACTCACTTACTCGAACAAACACACACACATACTCACTTGGACACACATACACACACACACTCACTCGAACACACACACACAAATACTCACTCGAACACACATGCAATTCCAAGTGCTAAAATATTCACAGCTCTCCATCTCTATTGTAGCTGCCTTAAAATGTACTATTGCTTTCACACACACACACTCACACTCACTCTCTCTCTCTCTCTCTCCTTGTAATGTCTGGGATTGATGTGTGTGTGTGTGTGTGTGTGTGTGTGTGTGTGTGTGTGTGTGTGAGAGAAAGAAAGGGTAGGGAGTTCTTGTGATTATGTGTGAGAGTATGTGTATGTATGCATGTGTATTAGGACGTGTGCATTATTATTATTATTATTATTATTATTATTATTATTATTATTATTATTATTAAAGGTGGTCTAAGAGGCGCCGTTTTCTATTTCAAGGGGGCACTACTCGAAAAATGGCAGCACAAGCAAACCATCTATATTATTGAAAACAAAATAAATAAATACAAAATAAAATAAAATAACGATGACGGCCAAAATATAGTGTACGAAATTTCCAGGCTTATATTTGTGTTGGTGCTAAATGTTCAAAGGCTATCAGTGTTATTGAATTACTCCGGGTGATATATAACACACACACACACACACACACACACACACACACATATACACACACACACACACACACATACACACTCATTTAACTCAAGGTAAATAAAACGCCTGGACCTGATACAATCTCGCCTAGAGTTCTAAAGGAAGCTAAGGATGAGCTCTCTAAACCACTGACATTACTATTCAATAAATCCTTGCAGTCTGGAACTATGCCCGATCAGTGGAAGCTAGCCAACGTAACACCGATATTCAAAAAAGGCAGCAAATCCCTACCCAGTAACTATCGTCCAATTAGCTTAACCTCAGTTGTATGTAAAATGCTAGAAACGGTCATACGAGACAGACTCGTAAATCACTTAGAGGAAAATAACATAATTAAAGATACTCAACACGGCTTTCGTAAAAACGTTCCAGTTTAACAAACCTCTTAGACTTCTTCCACGATATCCTCAACCTCTACGATGAGAGTAAAGCTGTAGATATTATATACCTTGATTTTCAAAAGGCCTTTGACAAAGTTCCCCACAAACGTTTACTGCTAAAACTAAAAGCGCATGGAATACAAGACGGTGTGTTGAAATGGATAGAAAATTGGCTCAGCGACAGAAAGCAAAGAGTAGTCATAAACGGTAAGGCATCAAAATGGACCAATGTAAGTAGCGGGGTACCCCAGGGATCGGTACTAGGACCAATTCTCTTTCTAATTTACATCAACGACATAGATGAGGGTCTCACCTGTACAATCTCAAAATTTGCTGACGATACAAAAATTGCAAATAGCGTACTCTCAAAAGAACAAGTTGACGATATGCAACACAATCTAGATAAATTGTCATGTTGGGCCCAAATTTGGCAAATGAGTTTCAATGTGGATAAATGTAAAGTACTACATATCGGATACCTAAATGATAAAGCAAACTATTCGATGAATGGCACTCAGCTTAAGAATGTAAACAGAGAAACCGATCTGGGAGTAACAATATCGAGTAACCTAAAACCGAGTCAACAATGTTCAGAAGTTGTTAAGAAGGCAAACAAAATAATTGGCTTTATAGGCAGGTCATTTGAGCATAAATCCAAAGAAGTTATCCTAACCCTTTACAATTCCTTAGTCCGCCCTCTTCTGGAATACTGCGTTCAATCCTGGTGCCCTTATTACCAAAAAGATATAAACAAGCTAGAACGAGTTCAACGTAGAGTTACCAAAATGATACCTAGCCTAAAGAACAAACCATACGAAGAGCGTCTTAGAGAATTAAATCTATTTCCTTTAACCCAGCGCAGATTAAGAGGTGACTTAATTCAAGTGTTCAAAATCATCAAAGGCATCGACAATATGAACTGTAGTAAGTACTTCACTATCGACCAATCTAATTACACGCGGGGAAACGGTTGCAAAATTATTGGTAAATCTTTTAACTCACACGAATCTAAGAATTTCTTCTTCAATCGAGTTGTCAACTTGTGGAATGGGCTTCCCCGAAACGTTATAGACTGCATCACCGTTGATTCATTTAAACTCCGCCTAGACAAATATCTCGCATCAAACCCGCGACTGACTGCGTTTGTAAATGAATAACTTTATTTTATCCCCCCCTCAGTTACTAACCCATCTGTCCCCTACTAACTTCCTAATTCTGCCACGGACATTAGTTCCAGGGCAGTAATTCCCTTTCCAATGTTCCCTTACCCACTCTAAACCACTGTTTGGACACTTGATCCTCAGTGTTTTGGAGGACAAGCAACCTAGAAGGGTCACTAGATCTGTTGTTGCTTGATTTCCTTTGTACTCCTTTGTACACACACATACACACACACATACACAGAGAAAAAGAGACACACACACACATAGACAGAGAGAGAGAGAGAGAGAGAGAGAGAGAGAGAGAGAGAGAGCCACACACAGACAAAAACAAAACACACAGAGAGACACACACACACACACGCAGAAAGACACACACAAAACAAAAAAACACACACACACAATTTCAATAACTATATAAAAGCCTATAAAAATGCAAAAGCCTGCAACAAAAAATATATCCAGTAAACTAAAAATATAAAACTAAATCAAATACAAAATGCTATAACGGTCATAACAGAATTGGCGCCAAAACGAGATTGAGCAGATTTGAAAGCCAGCCCTTCTATTTGTAAAGGACGTGATGGTAATACACGAGTTTAGGGGGGGGGGGGGGGGGAGACGTATTTATTTGCTAATATATTCATATTTATACTATTTTATTACTTTCCTTCCAGCAATTGATTCTAACAGAATTAGATTCATTGTGCTTTGCTATCCTCACCTTCCACTTTGTAGCTAATTCTATGTTAGCATTAAGTCCGGACTACCTAGAGGGACCACAAAGTCTGCCCTGTCTGTGTTTCTATGTAACTGTATGTAACTCTCTCCCCAGCCACAATCAGTGGTGTGTGGAGCTTTTAGTGATATTGGTGTGAAGGTGAGACAACGAGGGTTAATGACCAAACACACCTGTACTATCTCTCCCCCCCCCCCCATCCCTTTTTTTTCTCTCTCTCTCACTCTCTCCTTGACCTATATATTCTTCTCTCTCATCCATCTCTCCCCTCTCTCCTTCCTCTCTCTCATCTCTCCCCCATCTCTCTCTCTCTCCTTGACCTATATATTCTTCTCTCTCTCATCCATCTCTCTCCCCTCTCTCTCTCTCTCTCCTTGACCTATATATTCTTCTCTCTCTCATCCTCCCTCCCTTCTTCTCATTCATCTCTCTCCCCTCTCTCTCTCCTTGACCTATATATTCTTCTCTCTCTCATCCTCCCTCCCTTCTTCTCATCCATCTCTCCCCTTCCCTCCCTGCCTCCCTCCCTCTCTCTCTCTCTCTCTCTGTTCATTGAGGGGGGTTCTGTTGTGGTAATAAAAGGCCCCCCATAGTTCCCTGACACACACTAGTTACGATTGGCCTACACACTTTAATCCTGGGCTTCATTATTTTGATTTGGAATTTTGTGGAGAGAGAGAGAGAGAGAGAGAGAGAGAGAGAGAGAGAGAGAGAGAGAGAGAGAGAGAGAGAGAGAGAGAGAGAGAGAGAGAGAGAGAGATCATATATCTGTGAGGGAGGAACAAAGCCAGTGATAAAGATGGGGATAGCACAACACAGATAACGGTTAATGTGTGGTAATTATCCGGACAAACGAAGGAGGGGGAAGGGGAGAGATGGAGGAGAATTTATTTTTATTTGAATTTATTGATAGAAATCTTGGCACCGCAACAACAAGGTCATATGGCACCGAACAAGCTAACATAATTGCTGAAAACTAAAATCGTAAAAACAACGCATAAAATTAGATATCAAAGGAAAATTAATGCAATCACAAAAACTGAAAGAGGCCAGCCTTTTTCAAAAATAAAACACATCATCTCCAGGGGAACCAGCCTCTCCTCCAACCACCGAAGAGAGACAGTAAGTACCATCTGCCTTCCGGTGCCGCAATAGCAACCTCCGGCGTAATTCGACCAAACTAGGACACTCAACCAGCAAGTGCCTGACAGTAATAAGGGGAACTAGACAGTCATCGCAGAACGGCGGTACACCTCCACACATAAGGAACTCATATGTTAGTCTGGTATGTCCAATGCGGAGGCGAGCCGAAGCAGTTTCCAATGTGCGAGGAATGGTAGGGCAAGCTCTTGGCGAGACTAATTTGGTAACTTCCCTGAGCTTATTTATAGTAACACAATCCCACCGTGCCTGCCAACAAGCATGAACAGCAAACATGAGAGGAGTTCGCTGATCAGAAGCAGGCAGAGGGTAATTTACAGTTGAAGGTCTCAAAGCCGCAGCTTTTGCCAAAGCACCCACCTTTCATTACCTTTGACACCAACATGCGCAGGGACCCAACAAAAATCCACTCTTTTTCCCTCGACGATGAATGAGAAACAGCCACTCTAAAATCGCTAAAACTATAGGATGGGAAGAATTAAAAGATTCCAGAGCCATGAGAGCCCCTTGAGAATCACTAAAAATAATAAAATTATTGTTGCGGTGCGCAAACACTAATCTCAGAGCTAAAATGATAGCAGACAATTCCGCAGTAAAAACCGAGGCAGCTAAAGGAAGACTACCTCCACGGCTGAAGTCAGGAAACACAACACCAAAAACCAACACCGGAGGCAGATTTGGAGCCATCAGTATACACAGGCACAGCACTATTATGAATAGAAGAATGTTCCATAAACAAATGAAGAAGAGACTGAGGAGTGACCGAATCCTTTGAGCCTGTAAAAAACCTGCAGAATGATAGTTCAGGCAGGACCCAGGGGGCAATCCTTGAAATTTGCACGGGACTCACAGGAACCGTCGACAGATTAAGCTCCTTCATAACTTCACGAACTCTATAGCCAAAAGGATGAGGCATTCGAGGATGTTGACCATAATATGAAAACAAAAATTGACCCGAGACACGGGTACAAACAAGAGAGTCTGGAAGGCGCAGAATCCGAAACCAACAACGTACAACCACAGATTGACGCAGTAAATCTAAAGGAGGTACACCAGCCTCCACCAGCAAGCTGGGAATCGGAGACGACCGAAAAGATCCAGTTGCAAGACGGAGTCCAGCATGATGAACAGCATCTAGAGTCTTAAGTCTGGAGTCCGTGGCAGAGGAGTAGACCTCACAGCCATACGACAGTTTGGATGTGACAAATGCCTGAAACAAATGCAGGAGTGGTCTGCGATCAGCATCCCAAGAGGTGTGTGACAGAACCCTTAACAGATTCAAATCCTTCATACACGATGCCTTCAGAATTGTCAAGTGTGGAACCCAAGTCAAACGGCAATCAAACGTGAGACCCAAGTACTTTGTCTCTGCCACACAACCGAGTCTCCTGCCACTGAGCATTAGATCAGGGTCTGGTTGAACCCCTCGAATCCTGCAAAAGTGCATAGCCACAGTCTTTGATGGGGAAAACCGAAAGCCATTGGAATCAGCCCATGCAGAAATCCTGTCCAACGCAAGTTGCATACGTCTCTCAATAGCAGACATGCGGGAACCAGAAAACCAGATAGCCAAGTCATCCACATATAGGGACGAGGATACAGCGTCTAGAATGCACAGCGTCTAGAATGCTATTGACGGCCGCCTCAAACAAAAATGCACTTAAGACATAACCCTGAGCGACACCTTCCTCCTGGCACAGTGGCGCAGAGAGGGAAGAACCCACACGAACCCGAAACACACAATCAGTCAAAAAGTCTCTAAGCAACACCGGCAGGCGACCACGTAATCCAAAAGCATGAAGTTGCCGTAGAATTCCATGTCGCCAGACTGTGTTATAAGCCTTCTCGAGGTCAAAAAACACAGCCACAAGATGTTGCTTAGAGGCAAAAGCTTCACAGATTGAGGATTCAAGTCGGATAAGGTTGTCAGAAGTACACCGTAGTTTGCGGAAGCCACTCTGAGAAGGGGAGAGATGGCCGCCCCTCTCCAGACACCACTCAAGTCTGACATTGATAACTTTTTCAAACAATTTGCATACACACGACGTTAAACAAATTGGGCAGTAATTAGAATCATTGCTATGATCCTTTCCAGGCTTAGGAATAGGAAGGACAATGCCCAACTTCCAGCTGGCAGGTAGTGTACCCTCTCCCCAAATCCTATTAAACAAGTCTAATAAAAACACTAAGGAGGCATTCGGGAGATGACGAAGCATGGCATATGGGATGTCGTCAGGACCAGGAGCAGTGTCACCACACTCCGAGAGTTCCGCACGCAGCTCACGAATACTGAAGTCAACATTATAAGTTTCACCGCCATGAGATTGGAAATTAAGACCCTGTCTCTCTTGGCTACGCCGGGCTCTTGCACAAGGTTTGGCATCATCCCTCTGGGAGACCTTGCAAAAATGAGTAGCTAGGGCAGAGGCTACTTCACTAGGTGCAGACACCAGATTACCTTGGATCCTCAACACTGGTGGAGAGGAGGGAGAAAACTTTTGAGATATCTTGCGTATTCTCTTCCACACCATAGGCAAAGGAGTGGAAGAAGTAATCGTAGAAATATAGGACCTCCACGAGTTTCGGCGAGCATCTTTCAGAACCCACCGATAGCGAGCACGTGTTTTGCGAAATTGAACTTTAAGAAAGAGAACCTCCCGGTTTGCATGGTATCGATGAGATGCAGCTTTATAAACCCCCCGAGCAAAAGAGCAGGCTGCACTCCACCACGAAGCCCCGCTTTAATCATAGTCGAAGTAAAATAATGTTGTGCATCATCAATAGCTAGGAAATCATGTACAGTCAAATCAAACTCACAGAGTTGTTCAAAAAGAGGCCAGTCAGCCCCACCCAGACATCAGCGAGGCAGACGGGTAGTTGGAGTAAAGTGAGAGGACTGGACCAACACTGGATAATGATCACTACCATGCAGGTCATCCAAAACGTCCCAGGAAAAATCAAGCGCACAGTCAGAAGAAGTAATGGTGAGGTCAAGAACAGAAAAAGTGCCAGTCTGAACGTGGAAATGGGTTGGTCTCCCATCGTTCAAGACAACCAAATCCAGATCACCAACCAAGGAGGCCAGAAGCTCACCTCGAGGATTGTAAACTGAATCACCCCATATTGGATGGCGACCATTAAGATCGCCAAGTAAAATAAAAGGAGTCTGAAGTTGTCGGATAAGGGTCTCTAAATCAGATCACAATATTGGGACTGAAGATGGGAGGTACAGGCAACAGATGGTAAAACACCGTTCAAGGTGCATCTGTACTGCTACAACCTGAAGGGGAGACTGTACAGCAAAGGAGGTGAATGGGACATCGGAACGACATAAAATGGCACACCCACCGCTATGACCACCAGCCAGAGGAGGAGCGGAATGGAAGGCTGAATAACCCTTAGGTGAAGGCAACGGTCGAAGCCCCACCATTGTCTCCTGAAGACAGACACACAATGGATTCAGATCTGAGAGAAGTAATTGTAATTCCTCCCAGTTTGACAATACACCACGACAATTCCATTGAAGACAAATTGTTGTAGCCATAAGGTGTTAAAAATTAAAAATATAAAAAGAGTAAAAGTACAAATACCTATGTAGGACTTTCGCTGGGAAGGGTTTTAAAGCCCTTCTTCCCAGGGGGGTGTCCCGATCTAACCAATCGAGAGGATGATGATGATAATCTAACGTCACGGCGTTTGGAGGAATCTCTATCCACAGTCACATCCGCCCTAGCAGTAGTATGCGACCGAGGCACATAGACCCTCCGTTTGGACATACCTGCCTTGTCCGCAGCCCTTAACGAGTGATCAGGTGCCACAATAGGGTCACCTGGACCATGACCGTCCTCAATCAAATCAACCGAAGGCTGTTTGCAGGAGGCTGGGTCAGAGGGAGCTGGTGAGCAAGCCGCTTGTGCGTTCGAAGACGCATCCCCTGTCACAATGGAGCTAGGTGCAGGAACTGGAACCCCAGAAAGGCTGTCCTTATCAGCCACCAACGATGATGTCAAATCATCTTTAGACCCTGAGGGAGGGTCACTCTCAGAGACCCCGAGAGGCACGCTTGTTTGAACCTTAGAAGGAGGGGTCTCCTCCAAAGATTCCACACTCCTCGCCCGCTTGAGGGTGGCATATCTCAAAGATGGAGGAGAAGAAGGAGGGAGGGAGAGAGAGAAAAGAACATATAGGTCAAGGAGAGAGAGAGAGAGTAAAGAGCAATAACAGGGGTGGTGAAGGATAAATGGTGAGAGAGAGAGAGACGACGTTAATCTATCACCCTGTGTGTCACCCTCTGATAGATGGTGGAAGGGGAAGGGGGGGGGGGGGGGGGGGGGGAGATGAGGGGGAGACGGGAGTTAGATAGAACGGGAGGAGGGGGAAGCATGGAGGGGGGCGAGATAGGATGGGAGGAAAGGGGGCGCAGGGAGGAGGGAGGGGGGGGGGGGGGGCGAGGATATACAGTATATATAATCGCACTCAAAATAAAAGACAAAATATAACAATAATCAAGACAATGGGGAGGTGTGGTGGAGTGGTCTTGCCACTGGCCTGGTAATCCAAAGGTCCCGGGTTCAAATCCCGATGTATCAATGGGAAGATATTATTGGGATGGAATTTGTGCTGTACCTAGTATCAGTGCATTACCACAAGCCCACCGAAACGTCAATAAAATACCCTCATTGTTCCCTGATTAAATAGCACTGTATGAATATGCCCATATTCAAAATATGCTATAGGGGTGCAATGCCTGGTGAGTTATCTGCTCAACAGGTGGCGTTGTGTGTGTGTAAGTGTGAGAGTCCGAGTGTAGGGGGTGAGACAGTGAAGCACGGGAACGAGATGGCTTCAGAGATGGGGTCGTTTCGGGCCATGAGTGAGCACCGTGCCTCATGTGAAGGCAAGATGTCAGGTGCTCGTTGTACTCTACGTGCTTCACATGTCTCACTCCCTAGACTGGAACAAGACCTCACGGGCTTCACTGTTCATTGTAAAGCGGTGAATGTTAAGGCTCTCAGCCTATGCCCGAGAGGAAGTAAGTTGGAATATAGAAAAAAAAAAAAAAAAAAAAAAAAAAACCGGTACATTACAACAGTGTCAAGGGCATTCCAAAGTATTCAGGTATTATTTGCTCTGAAACAACTGAGAAAAGAGAAAATACCAGTTGCGTGGATTATAGTGATAGCCAGATCGATCAAGACTCGTGCAATCTATATATTATCTTTGCAAAATCAGAATAAATGACCAGTG
>CM064566.1:10952721-10960221 GCA_032716605.1 Paralithodes platypus
AAGTTCTGTTGTGTTTATATTGTGGAGTCCCTGATTTGGTTTGTATATTGATAAGTTCTGTTGTGTTTATATTGTGGAGTCCCTGATTTGGTTTGTATATTGATAAGTTCTGTTGTGTTTATATTGTGGAGTCCCTGATTTGGTTTGTATATTGATACGTTCTGTTGTGTTTATATTGTGGAGTCCCTGATTTGGTTTGTATATTGATAAGTTCTGTTGTGTTTATATTGTGGAGTCCCTGATTTGGTTTGTATATTGATACGTTCTGTTGTGTTTATATTGTGGAGTCCCTGATTTGGTTTGTATATTGATAAGTTCTGTTGTGTTTATATTGTGGAGTCCCTGATTTGGTTTGTATATTGATAAGTTCTGTTGTGTTTATATTGTGGAGTCCCTGATTTGGTTTGTATATTGATAAGTTCTGTTGTGTTTATATTGTGGAGTCCCTGATTTGGTTTGTATATTGATAAGTTCTGTTGTGTTTATATTGTGGAGTCCCTGATTTGGTTTGTATATTGATAAGTTCTGTTGTGTTATATTGTGGAGTCCCTGATTTGGTTTGTATATTGATAAGTTCTGTTGTGTTTATATTGTGGAGTCCCTGATTTGTGTTTATATTGTATTGATTTGGTTTGTATATTGATAAGTTCTGTTGTGTTTATATTGTGGAGTCCCTGATTTGGTTTGTATATTGATAAGTTCTGTTGTGTTTATATTGTGGAGTCCCTGATTTGGTTTGTATATTGATAAGTTCTGTTGTGTTTATATTGTGGAGTCCCTGATTTGGTTTGTATATTGATAAGTTCTGTTGTGTTTATATTGTGGAGTCCCTGATTTGGTTTGTATATTGATAAGTTCTGTTGTGTTTATATTGTGGAGTCCCTGATTTGGTTTGTATATTTTGCAAGTTTTTCAGTACAATTTGAGGTCCTGAATTTGGAAAATATATATATATCCACTAATATTCCTGATGTAGCTACGTAAAATGTGAGCCTGCGAAAGTGAGAAAGTGCTTATGTATGTGTGTGTGGGAGTGTGTGCATGTGTGTGTGTGTGTGTGTGTGACTGTGTGTGTGTGTGAGAGAGTGTGAGAGTGAGAGTGAGTAAGTGAGAGTGAGTGCCTCTGTGTGTGTGTGTGTGTCTGTGTGTGTGTTTGACTGTGTATGTGGGTAGGTGTGCGTGTGTGAAATAGAACGAGAGAGAGTGACCGCGTTATTATACATCACGATCAAACAGCTTACCACAGAAAGTCTCACATTAAGGGGGGTGACCTGTTTTTGTGCTGTCCTTTTCTATCGTTCTCTGCCATGTATCCATTTGGCCCCATTCAGCCTAATGTTTTAAGACGTTTATCCCCATCCAGGTGTCAATTGTTTACTGATGAGCGGTAGCGAGCCAGCATATTTTTTATTTTTGTTTGACAGCAGGCTAAATTTGTACATTTTTCGATAGAAAAATTTCTCCGGCGAAGCGGGATTTCTTCATATAATGCTGGCTCGCTATCGCTCGCCAGGAAGAAATCGACACCTAGATGGGGATAAACGTCTTAAAATAGTTGGCTGAATGGGGCCGAATGGATACAAGCCAGAGAAAAAGAGAAAAGGAAAGAAATAACAAAAAGCAGGTCACCCCCCTTAATCTATTCCTGGTGTCCCCCTCCACTGATAGATGACTCTGTAGCACGTTTACAAAGGCTATAGTCTGTTCATTCTAGGCTGGGCAGAAATCGTAACCACTAACCTCTGTAACTAAAAGAGGACTAGAGTAATAGAACTATTTTTTGTTTCTACCAAATAGGAAGACTTCGCCATGGAATACTGTAGGTGTGGAAATTGATATCTCATTTGCTCTAGCCCTTTTTGAGTTACAGAGGTTATAGGTTACGATTTCTGCCCAACCTAGAATGAACAGACTATAGTAGTGGATTTGTTTATATATTTAGTTATGTTAAGTTATGTATATATATATATATATATATGTAGTTATAACTTTCACATACCCATGCTATCAGCAAGGAGTCACACGCTTAACTGACCTATCAAATTAAAACACCCTAAGGTTGCCACATCCTTGTAAAAAATAAAAACAAAAAATATATAAATAACAAAAAAAGGAATACACTGTATAGGGAAACGATATATTAATAAATAAATACATAAATAAATATAATAATAAATAAGAACACAAATTTATCTATCTATCTATCTTTATATATACGGTACACACATATATATATATATATATATATATATATATATATATATATATACTGTATATATATAGGCTATATATATATATATATATATATATATATATATATATATATATATTATATATATATATATAAACGGTATTTTTTTTCTTTTTTCTATGTGATTGAGGGAGGCAAAAGGCAGAACTGCCTATAGCGAGTGCCTCCCCCATAGTTGAAAGAGTGACAGGGACAAAATCAAGGGACGTTCGAGCCGAAATGCCTGGACACACGGAGTTTGAAGCAATTTAAGTCATAGGAAGAGGAAAAGACTAATTCTGGGAGAGAGTTCCAGAGCTCAGCTGTTGAGTAGAAGAAAGACTGAGAGTAACGTTTCACTCTCGGGTTGGAGAGTTGCACAGAGTAGGGGTGGGATTGAGTTGCAAGACGGGTACCATGTGCCCTACATAAAGGAGGTGGTATACACTGGGAAAACTCTGAGGAACACTGATTATTATAGTAGCGATAGAATAGCGAGAGAGATGCAACATTGCGGCGGAGAGAGAGAGATTGCAGAGAGTTGGTGAGTGGACGGGAGTTAATGATACGAAAGGCCTTCCTTTCAACTTTGTCTAGGAGAGCGGTGTGAGAGGAACCTCCCCACACATATGAACAATACTCAATACAAGGACGCACTATGCCCCTGTACAGAGCAAGAAGCTGTGCAGGGGAAAAGAACCCCCTAAGGCGGTTGAGCACACCCAGCTTCTGGGAGGCTGCCTTAGGAAGACTGGTAATATGGTCCTTCCAACTGAGAGCAGAAGAAAATGAGACACCAAGAATATTGAGAGAAGATGAAGGATTGATTTTTGTATTGTTGAAGAATAAGGGATAGTCCGCTGGGAGTTCCTTACGGGTAGATAGATGGAGAAATTGGGTTTTGGAAGCATTAAAGTTAACAAGGTTTTTCTCTGCCCCAATTGGAAATAGTATTTAGATCAGAATTTAAGAGTTCTATGGCTTCATTACGTTTGTCGTTGAGGGATTGCTGGCTGGGGCGTTCTGAAAAACTAATGGAGTAGTGTAAGGTTGAGTCGTCTGCGTATGAATGGATGGGAATTGAGGTACAGTTGAGGAGATCATTTATAAAAATTAGAAAGAGAATAGGAGCTAGGACAGAGCCCTGAGGAACACCGGAGTTTATAGGGTGAGGAAGTGAACAATGGCCATCCACAACCGCGGCTATGGAATGGCCGGAAAGGAAATTAGAGACAAAGGCACAGATGGAGGGATAGAAACCGAAGGAGGGTATTTTAGAAATTAAAGATTTGTGCCAGACTTTATCGAAGGCTTTCGATATGTCTAGTGCAATAGAAAAAGTCTCACCGAAGTCCCGAAAGGAGGATGACCAAGAGTTAGTAAGATATGAAAGAAGATCACCAGTAGAGCGACCCTTAAGGAAGCCATACTGGCGATCTGAGAGCAGATTATGAGAAGAGAAATGCTTAAGAAATTTGGAAGCAAGAATAGTTTCAAAAACTTTAGAAAGACATGAGATGAGAGCAATTGGACGATAGTTGGAGGGTTGAGAGCGGTCACCCTTCTTTGGGACAGGTTGAATGTGAGCAAACTTCCAGCAAAAAGGGAAGACGTTAGAGGATAGACAGAGACGAAAGAGTTTGCCTAGGCAGAGAGTCAGCACGGAAGTACAGTTTTTGAGAACAACAGGAGGAACACCGTTCCTGACCGTACGCCTTATTAGTATTAAGCCCAGAGAGGGTAGAAAGTACATCTTTAGAAAAGATTAGGATATTACGCATAAGTAAGAGAGAGGAGGGTGGAGAGGGAGGAATAGCACCGGAATCATCCAAGGTGGAGTTTCTAGCAAAAGTTTGAGCGAAGAGTTTAGCTTTTTCAGAGGAAGAAGTGATGGTTGTGCCATCAGAATGGGAAAGGGGAGGGAAAGATGAGGATGAGAAATTGTTGGAGAGGTTTTTGGCTAGATGCCAGAAAGCTTGGGAAGAGCTAGAGTTGGATAGTTCAGTGCATTTATTATTGATGAAAGAGTGTTTGGCAAGTCGAAGAACAGATTTGGCTTGATTCCGGGCAGAAACATATGAAGAATGAGAGTCTTGAGTTTTAAGGCGTCGGTACCGTTTGAATGCTTCCTCCTTATTGCGGACAGCAGTAGAACAGGCGTGAGTAAACCAAGATTTTTTAGCATTAGTCTGAGAGAGAAAGAGAATGGAATGTATGCTTCCATGCCCGATAGGATTACCTCGGTAATGCGTTCAGCACTCTCCGAGGGTCCCCGGCCACGGAAGCAGAAATCATTCCATGGGAAATCAAAGAAGTACTGCCGGAGAGCCTCCCAGTCGGCAGCGTCAAAGTGCCACAAGCGCCGCCGGCTAGGAGGATCGGGTGGCCGTACTGGAGAGATAGGACAGTTGACAGAGATAAGTTTATGGTCGGAGGAGCCCATAGGAGAGAAAAGATCGACAGTATAAGAAGAAGGGTTAGAAGTTAGAAACAAGTCAAGAATGCTGGGCCGATCTCAGATGCGATCCGGGATACTGGTGGGTTGCTGAACTAACTGCTCTAGGTCATTTATGATAGAAAAGACGTAGGCTTGTTCACCAGGTGGGTCAGTAGTGTGAGAGGAGAGCCATTGGCGGTGGTGAACGTTGAAATCTCCTAAGATGGAGATTTCTGAGAAAGGAGAAATGGATAGAATGTGTTCCACTGTAGAGTTTAGATAGTCAAAGAATTTGGAAAAGTTGGTAGAGTTAGGGGAAAGATAGACAGCACAAAAATATTTAGTAAGAGAATGACAGGACAGTTTGAGCCATAAAGTAGAGAATTCAGAGGAGTCAAAATCGGGAACGAAGTGAGTTTGTTGTGCACATATGCACAACATCCGCCTTTGGCTTTGAAACTAGGATAGAGAAAGTAGGAGGATACAGAGAAGGAGTTGCTGGATGTTGCTACAGACACCTGAGTTTCGGTGTGGAAGAGAAGATCAGTTTTGTCGGAGGAGAGATGGTGTTCAACAGAGTGAAAGTTAGAGGAAAGTCTGCGAATGTTGCAGAAATCAATAGAAAGCGTAACAGGCCGAGGTCCAGGTAATTTTGTGGGGTCGTCAGGGGATGGTCGGTCGGGTATATATATACAGTATAATTATATGTATACAGTGTATGGAATAGCAGCCTGATTGACTTGGAACTACTAGCCATTATAATCTGTCCGGAAAAATACTTAAACCGAAGATAATCAATAGCAGTATAACATAAGGAACAACACAATGGCAGTATAACATAAGGAACAACACAATAGCAGTATAACATAAGGAACAACACAATGGCTGTATAACATAAGGAACAACACAATAGCAGTATAACATAAGGAACAACACAATAGCAGTATAACATAAGGAACAACACAATAGCAGTATAACATAAGGAACAACACAATGGCTGTATAACATAAGGAACAACACAATAGCAGTATAACATAAGGAACAACACAATAGCAGTATAACATAAGGAACAACACAATGGCTGTATAACATAAGGAACAACACAATAGCAGTATAACATAAGGAACAACACAATGGCTGTATAACATAAGGAACAACACAATAGCAGTATAACATAAGGAACAACACAATAGCAGTATAACATAAGGAACAACACAATAGCAGTATAACATAAGGAACAACACAATAGCAGTATAACATAAGGAACAACACAATGGCTGTATAACATAAGGAACAACACAATAGCAGTATAACATAAGGAACAACACAATAGCAGTATAACATAAGGAACAACACAATGGCTGTATAACATAAGGAACAACACAATAGCAGTATAACATAAGGAACAACACAATAGAAGTATAACATAAGGAACAACACAATGGCAGTATAACATAAGGAACAACACAATAGCAGTATAACATAAGGAACAACACAATGGCTGTATAACATAAGGAACAACACAATAGCAGTATAACATAAGGAACAACACAATAGCAGTATAACATAAGGAACAACACAATAGCAGTATAACATAAGGAACAACACAATAGCAGTATAACATAAGGAACAACACAATAGCAGTATAACATAAGGAACAACACAATAGCAGTATAACATAAGGAACAACACAATAGCAGTATAACATAAGGAACAACACAATAGCAGTATAACATAAGGAACAACACAATAGCAGTATAACATAAGGAACAACACAATAGCAGTATAACATAAGGAACAACACAATGGCAGTATAACATAAGGAACAACACAATGGCAGTATAACATAAGGAACAACACAATAGCAGTATAACATAAGGAACAACACAATGGCTGTATAACATAAGGAACAACACAATAGCAGCATAACATAAGGAACAACACAATAGCAGTATAACATAAGGAACAACACAATAGCAGTATAACATAAGGAACAACACAATGGCTGTAAATAACGCCGAGTAGTTAAAATGCTACATCCTAGTCTGTCCATGTTAATAATAAATTAACTTCCACAGACGGTATATAAAATATTCACAACCATATTAAGGGGAGATTTCCACTAGAGGGATTATTTTCTGGACCCCTTTCTCCCTCATGTTTAACTCCACTGTTATTGAGATTTTAAGACGTTCGCCCCATTAGTTTGGTGATTTTAAGAACTTTCGCCCCATTTCTGTCAATGTTTAGACATTTCGTGCCATTTCGGTGTCGATTTTTTCCTGGCGAGTGATAGCGAGCTTGTAATGAAAGAGGAAACGGCCTTCGGCCAGAACATTTTTCTACCGAAAAATGTAAAAATTTATCTTGAAGAGGGTCAAGGGAGTGTAATTTTTAAGCTTGATGGAGGTCTAGGGTACAAACTAAATACCTCCCCTTAATACCTCCCCTTATGGGCGTATGTATTTGCTTATTATTATACATTATTTTGATTTATTTTTAGTTCCCCCCCTAGACCTTCATCAGGCTTTTAAAAAACACCCTCAAGATTCCCGTTCATGATATATTTGTACAATTTTCGATAGCCAAATACACTTAAATTACAGGCTCGCTATCGCTCGCCAGGAAAAATAATCAACGTCGAAATTGAATTAAAGGTCTTAATATTGGCAAGCAAATCGAGCGAATGATAATAAAATTGCCAAACTAATGGGGCAAACGTCTTAAATCTCAGAACTAATAGGGCTGAACATGAGGGAGAAAGGGATCCAGAAAAAGCAACAATCCCTCCATGATTGTATCAATGAGAGAGAGATAAAATGCAGATCTCTCT
>CM064566.1:11697582-11864094 GCA_032716605.1 Paralithodes platypus
TCGCTGACGACCCAATCCCTCATCATCTGAGCGAAGTCACTTGAAATATAGTGTCCTAGATACTTTACTTTTACTTACTTCTTCTATAAAATTTCTTCATACAAATGGAAATTAGGTAGCTGCTTTTGATTTCAATAGAAGGTTAGATTTAAATATTATGATATTGCGCTTTATAGGAATTAAATTTGACTGAATGTTCGATTCCACAAATTTTTCACATACAGGGTACTTCTTTAATAATTTATCCAGTCCTGCTCCAGAGGGCGCGGATTAAGGCTAGGTCATCACACATAACATGAGATGATTTACAATGGTGCAGGGCCAATACAAGCACCCCAGTGCGAGTCTTGATTCAGCTGCAGACTAAGATCATCCATGTTAGACTTTGAAAAGCTACGGAGACACTATCCCCCGAAGAAAAAAAAAAAAAAACCCCCCTGCCTAACACCATTGGTTTACGGCGAAAGAGCCTGACAGGATGTTGCCCCATCTTACACACATTTTTTGATTACAGAACCGAGAAAATAAGTATCCTAACAATATAGGCTAGGCACGTCCCCTGTTACCTTAATTGTTTTTCAAATAAAGGGTTTTGTGACACACCCTATCAAAAGCCTTGACCTTGCATCAAGAAAACAGAGAAACTGTGAGCTATTTAGTTTGTTGTTATGTATCCAATCACTTTCTTTCACAGCACATATAGGCATTGGTCTGTGCCTGATTTTTCTTAAAGCCAAACTGATTGCTGCTGGTTACAATATATGCGAGACATTCTTTCCAGCATTATCATTTCAACTACCGTACTCACCACACTAAAGCAATTGCTACTGGGCGGTAGTGTGTCTCTTAGCTGTAATTTACCGTGAATTGATCTTTAATGACAGGAACAATTATTACGGATATCATAGACTCCGGGAGGACACCATGCGTAAATAGACGGGTGATGCAAGAACTAAGTTTATCTATTAACAACTTATCTGCATATTTAAGATGTTCTGCATACTGTATACTGTATACCATCCAGCCCACAAGCTGGACAGTAGACCATTTACCGGGTACTCTGGCGACTGTTAACCCATCAGAACCGGAAGAGCTCTTAAACACCCATAAAAAACTCGGTCCGCGCAACCCAGAAGGGCTCTGAGGCCCCCAGTGCTTGAAAGCCTGTGAGCTTGGTGTGCGAGGCGTCCGTCCGACGCATGTAAACAACCAGCCGGCTGGTTGTTTACAACCAGCCGGCTGGTTGTTTCCACCCAGCCAGCCGGCGGCCCAGCCGGCTGGCCCGACGCCCCGCATCTCCCGCCACAAGAAGGAGCGCGTCGCTTGTTCGTGTGTGCCTGTATGTTATTGTATCGAAAAAGTAGTGTAAAGTGGCTGTTTTTGCCATAAAGTTATCTCCAATGAAATCATTATCACAACTGAACCAGTTAACTTAGAGAGCTCTACTTAACGCCATTCTACAGGTACGAAACACATCTACGCTTGGGGATGCGCGGAAATGCCGGAAGCAAGCCAAATAACAAAGATGCGGTAGCCTAGGCGTAGACGTTTTTTGGGCCAAACACCCCGGGTTTCGGGGGAATATATATATAATACATAGCCGGGGCTGGAGGGTTAAGACGGGCATTTTTTTTTTAAACTTTTGAAAGCCCCCGGTACTCTAGGCCTTGTCTAAACAGTATAAAGACAGGCCCGGGTCATCCGTAATTGACGGGTGATATTATAATGCCGGGTAGATGTTAAGACTAGAGTATATTAAAAAAAAAAAAAAATGAAAACCCCCGGGTTCTCTAGGCCTTGTCTAAACAGTATAAAGACAGGCCCGGGTGTCAGTAATTGACGGGTGATATGATAATGCCGGGTACCACGTTAAGACTATGGCATATTAAAAAATCTTGAAAACCCCCGGGTACTCTAGGCCCTGTCTAAACATTATAAAGACAGGCCCGGGTACCAGTAATGGACGGGTAATATTATAATGCCGGTACCATGACTTGGTTCATAGTATCATAATGACAGGCCCGGGTACCAATAATTGAGATGGCTATCTATTTGTGCCGGGTACTCTAGGCTGTGGCATACCATAACAAGGACAAGTCCGGGTGCCAGTAATGGAAACCGATATTATTTTGACGGGTACTCTAGGCTTTGTCATACTTTAACACCTTACAAGCGGCCTATGCGGTTTATTTATATGTACCGCCCAGCGGGGTGTTTTTAGCCAAAATAGGGCTGTTTACGTGATAATTTTCATGCCTAAATAAGACCCAGAACGTAAAACAAGTATCTATCCCTGAAAGGGCATAAACAGAGCTTTCGAATGACACCATAACGATCCTTTTATGATGGCTAGTTTTCTTGCAATAACCGTGCAACGCGAGTGCAAAAAGCATGTAATTAGGCACTTTCCCCATACAATTCCGTATACACTCGACCCCTCCATTTAACGGACAAATGCGTGCAAGCACCTGTCCGTTCCTGCTAAATGTCCGTTGCTGCTAAATACTGTCCAGTCCGGATGTAATCCGGAAATTCCTTGAGAAAAATCCGGTGTTGAGTACAGGTGTCCGGATCAGATCGTGACATTTAACTGTTATGCATCATTTTGTTTACTGTACCTGAAATAAATCCTGGTAATCCCTTGTGCTACACCATATGATAATGCAAAACTATTGAACACACTTAAAAGTGTATATTATTTGGTCTCTATATAATCTGTGAATCATTTCCGATATGATAGAATTAAAGATTTTATTTTCCACCAACTCATAATCAGCAAAAAACGACACAAATGTCAATTAATAACATGTTATAATATTTCCCCATCATTTTGTGTATACCGTGGGAAAAAAAAAAATATATTTCTATCAAACGTAAATCTCCCATCTGGGAAGCTCAGCGCCTAGACGGAGGGGAGGGTTGAAATATTTTGTTGACTATCTCATTTATTATTTATCTATGTGCTGGAAGGATATTATATTTTTTCAATTCCATCACATTAGAAATTATTCAAAGATTACAAAAAGTCCAAATAAGACATAGTTATGTTAATGTATAAAGGATTTAGGTAGATGAATTAGAGAGATAGATAGATAGAAAGAGTGTGTATATCGAGGGAAAAAACAAAACAAAAAAATCTATCAAACGTAAATCTTCCGTCTCTGCTGGCACGGAGGGGAGAGTTGAAATATTTTGTTGACTATCTTATTTATTATTTATCTATGTGCTGGAAGGATATTATATTTTCAATTCCATCATATTAGAAATGATTCAAAGATTACAAAAAGTCCAAATAAGACATAGTTATGTTAATGTATAAGGGATTTAGGTAGGTGCATTAGAGAGATAAATAGATAGAGCAACGGACTTTGCTCCAACTTTTTTATAGCAACGGACTATGTCCGTTGCTGGGTCCAGTGTCCGGCCTACATTTTTTGACCGTTATTGCCGATATCGTTAAATCGGAATCCGTTAAATGGAGGTTAGAGTGTATAGCGAGTGAGAGAGGGAGGGAGGAGGTGGGATTCGTGTCAGTAGGTTCGCCGCGGTGGTCTGGAGCAGTCATACGCTCGCTACTCTCCTGCCACCACTTGTCTCTCTCTCTCTCAGCAACATTACGTGCTGAAATTGCCACACGACCTATGTCGAGCGCTGCCACATAGTCCAGCTTTATTTAACTCGACTTATGTTGCTCGCCGCTAATTAAGGGTTAAAGACAGACCAGAGTTCCAGTAATGGAAACAAAAATAAATTTTGCCGGGTACTCTAGGCTTTGTCATACTATAATAAGGACAAACCAGTAATTGAGGAAGATATTATTTTTTGTCGGATACTCTAGGCGTTGTCATACTATAATAGGACAAGCCCGGGTTGCAATGATGGAGGCAGATATTAATTTTGCTGGGTACCCTAGGCTTTGTCATACCATATTAGAGACAGGCCCGGGTACCAGTCATTAACACGACTATCAGAATTACGATAAATACGAGAGCTTAAGTTTACCGGGTACACTTAGCCTCTATGTTACCAAGTATACAAGTATATTAGTCTTAGCGTGTAATTAAGACTAGGCTATACCTGACTAAAAAATTACCGAGTAATTATATCCAGTGATACCGGGTAATAATTCACTAGGCTATTTCTTACATAATCGGCAACTGTAGTTTATTTAACCCTCTGTTCCCGGAAGGGCTCTTGAACGCCCATAAAAAAGCATACACGAGCTACCCGGAAGGGCTCTTAAACACCCATGACGTCAAAGCCTGTGAGCTTGGTGTGCGAGGCGTCGGTCCGACGCATGTAAACAACAGCCGGCAGGACCGACGCTCCGCATCTCCGGCCACAAGAAGGAGAGCGTCGCTTGTTCGTGTGTGCCTGTATGTTGTTGTTAAGTATCGAAAAGTGGTGTAAAGTGGCTGTTTTGGCCATAAAGTTATCTCCAATGAAATCATCATCACAGCTCAACCAGTTGACTTAGAGAGCTCTACTTAATGCCATTCTACAGGTAAATAACACAGCTACGCTTGGGGATGCGCGGGAATGCGGGAAGCAGTCTGATTAACGAATATACGGTAGCCTAGCCTAGACGTTTTTCGGCCAAAACACCCGGTTTTCGAGGAATATATATATAATACATAGCCGGGGCTGGAGGGTTAAAGTAAACGATACAAGGCTAGATCCTATTTTGCCAAATTTAAGTAGGCCTAATAATTCCGGTATTATTTCCACTATGCAACATTGACTCCTTGGTATTATTCACAGGCTCAGGCGAGCTGCTGCTTTACCAGAGAAGAATCTTTTCAACGATTAGAACGATGTCTTCCGGCCAAGTGATAACCATGGGAGGAGCCGAGCAGTGTTCCAGGTTCGGGGCTGTGGTGGACCTTGCCGTCCTCTCACCTGTTGTTCCCCTCGCTCGGCTATAAAACCTATATTTTAAGGTGAGTTCATTTTACAAAACACTAGACGTTTCCGGTTCACCGGCTTAGTGTAATCTCACTAATCATATATTTTTGTTAATAACCATGACCCCAAAACTTTTATATCCTCGGTCACATGCAAACAAGTGTTATTATCTGTGTGGGGTTCGGTAAAGTCTTACATTTCAGGTACTTTTAAAACAAATCTCCAGGAATTATGGATGTAAAGTATGTAAGCTTTTTAGAAATATCCTTTTCTAGAACTCCTAGCCCTGCCCCACCTCCTGACAAGAAAATGTCTGGATCTAGCAGCAAAAGACATAGGTCGGTCAGCTCAGAGTCTTCCAGTAAAAAACAGAAGAAAGCGAGCAAATCTCAAACTAAAAGGCGACCTTCTAAGTCCCAAACTTCCCCGACTCGCAGTCATGATTTCAATGTCTTGCATTCTACACCACATATCCCAGTCTTTGACATTGTCTAATGTGGTCAGTCACCCTGCTAATCCTGTTACATCTAAAACATAAATTACCTGTCTCATCTACTTCCTTGACTGATCCAAGTTCTGAGGGTGTCAGTCCCCCTCCACTTTCCCTAGTACAGTTAGCTGATACTATTGAACAGCAATTTGAAGCAACCCCATTGCTTGCTCCACCCACATTAATTCACCCTCAACTGATTCAGGTGAATATTGAAGCAGAAGTACATAAACCCATACACTAATCACCTGGTCAGCCTTCTGCGGACTTACTTGTTCGTTTAGATCCTTCTCTGGCAGCTCCAGAAATTTTTTGGTTACAGTACGGTGGGGGCAAAGCGGAAAAAAGTACTTCTTAAGGATACCCCAGAACCTTTGGTGCTATTGTAGAGTGTTATGATTTGGAGACCGGTAACCGTATTGAGGAGGGTTGGAGTGAGAATGAGTCCCATGGTTCTCCATTAGAACAAAGTGAAGAAGTCTTCTAATATAGTCCCTACTCAGAGCCCGCCTGGTGGCTTGTTTGGTGAACTTCAGGTATTTTCTTAAATCTATGCATGAGTTGACAGACAAATTTGAACAGAAATTTACGTCTTTAGATAAGGCTATCCGAGATCTCCAAAGTAGGTCTCTTGCTCCATCCATGTTACAACATGCCATACCAGACGCAGTTCCACTGGCTCATGTACCTGTCCAGCCTAAACAACCTGCTCATGAAATAACAACCACTCCTCCTACATCCTCCACTCAGACTAGTCTGCAAGCTCCGGGTATTCCCAGTAACTTTTCTGTCACATATTCAAACCCCACCCATTGAGCAGGAACCTGAAATGTTCGAGAAGCCTCTCCCTCTACTAATTAGTGAATCTCGATACTGGAAACAATTACCAGGGTAGCACCTACTAATGCTGACACAGGTCATCCAGATTTGGTGCCAATACCAAATGAGTGGATTATTAAAATGGACGAGCTTAGACATCTACGTGCAAAAGATGCACAAGGCCTATTGCTGAACGTAATCATAAAACCCTTCCCATCTCTGTTGGATACTAAGTACTTTACTCACACACAGACACCCACGGTGCCTTCGGGTAAGCGATTCAAACCATGGTCTGATGTGAATAAGGCGGATGGACATAATGCCATTAAATCTCTCTAATCTCTCAAAATCCGTAGGTTGCTCTATACAAATGTTTGAGAACAAAATTCCTATGTTGGAGGTATCCACTCTTAAGTTATGGTCCATGGGCTGAATGGGTGACTGAGGCAGAGAAATTGTCTTTGTCTTGTGGGGATGCTGCCCCCCCATAAACTCCCATGGGAGGATCACCAATTTGCCACTATGTATGTATAAAACTCCAACTCTATTCCCCAGGAGTTCTGGGAATATCTCAGATCTCCCAAAAATAGTATGTAAACCAGCTAATGACCCCATGATTAATACACCTACCCCTGCAATTGACAAAGACTAGACTGCGTCAAAGAGCCCATAGGTTGCTGTCAAATGTTATCACACAGCAACAACTTGCACAAGCCATGAGGCAAGTAGCAGATTCTATCCCTGAACAAAACTCCAGGTCTGCACTTCATTTTATCAGAAGAGCTTCACGTGTTAATTCTCTGATGACCACTGGGGATGTCAAGATTGCTATTTTTGAGGCAACTAGAGCTAGACAGGATCTGCGCATTCAATTGTCCAAGAATATGCCCAAAGATATTGCTACTCGAGTTCTCCTTTCGCCTCTGTTCACATGTAGATTGATTCCCCAAACGACCTGGAATGAGGTTCATGCCCTGTTGCTAAGACCTGAGATGGCTGCATTTAGGCAGTCTCTGGCAAACAAGCAGAAACACCCTAGACAGTTCCACTCTCGTTCTCAATCACAGCGTGGAAAAGTTAGTCCAATTCCCCTCTCGTAAGTTTACTCCACAAACATTTCAGGCTCATAGGGGTAATTCGCCAAACAGGGGACACTACCAGTCCAGAGGTCGGGTTGCACCAACATGCCCCCAAACACCAGAGACCACATGGTCACCATCAACCCTCCAACACTCACCAACCTGCCCAAAGTACAAACAACTAAATTTTCTGGGGGCCATCAACAGAGAACTGGTCCTGCATCAGACAGGCCAGTTCAGGGCAAATTTTCGTCATTGGCCTCGGAGATCTTGGGCAAAGAGGGTAGTAAAGAAGGGCCTTACATGGCTCTGGTTGGTAAAACCAGAGCTCAGTCCAACAATGTACAACTATCTCTAGAGTTAGAAACCGTAATAAACCAAATGTTGACAGACAATGTTGTGACTTATGTACCAGAAGGCATGCCAGTTTTTCTATCCCGCATGTTTCTCGTCCCAAAAAGGGACAGTCTACAACTAAGGTCTGCAATAGACATGTCCCTCCTCAACAAATCAATTCACAATATGAAGTTCAGGATGTTAACTATTTCCCAAGTAAGGCTAGTTCTACAACCAAAGGTCTGGATAATTACTCTAGATGTAAAAGACGCCTACTGGCACATCCCAATAGCAAAGAGGTACCAAAAGTTCCTAGCTGTCCCATTCAGAAATAAAGCGGTAATGTTCACCAGAATGTCTTTCGGCTTGAACATAGCTCCCAGAATTTTCACCAAGATAGTGAAACAAACTCTTCTCCCTCTACTCAAAGACGGTGTGAAAATACTGTTTTACCTAAATGATTGGATGATTCTGTGGTCTTCTCCACTCCATTGCCAAGAACAAACCTTGAGAGGTCCTGGAGTGGCGGCGTCTACGCCGTGGGACCACCTCCCGGAACTGCCGACCATGGATGGCAGCCGACCCTCCCGTCCGGGGACAAGATCACCGACAGTGGAGGACAGCAGGCTGCCGACCGTGGGGAGCAGCTTCCGGGAGCCAAACCGCCACAACTATCCCCTGCCCCCTCCCTGGGGGCACGCATCCTTGGAGCGGCTGCGGTCGCGCCGGGCAATTCTCACATCTCTCACACCACACAATACACAGTTTTTCCTACACCGAGAAATGACTCTCCGGCTGTCATTTCTCGAAGACTCCTTCTAGCCGGAGACATTGAGAGCAACCCACGACCCACCTACAAATACACATGTCCAACTTGCTCAAAACCCATTACTTCGAGCTGCCAAACTAAGGGTTCAGTTCTCTGCAACTCATGCAGGAGCTGGACCCATTTCACCTGCACAACACTTGCCTCCATGAAACACTACACAAACACCTGGACATGTTCCTCATGCCCCTCCCTCTCTCAGTCAAATCCCTCCCCTAAAGCCCGTCCACCTCTCCTCCCCAACCCACATAACCTTACCATACCATCCACTCCCTCTCCCTCTCCTAAAACCCGTCCACCTCTCCTCTCCAACCCACATAACCTGCCCATAACATCCACCCCCACTCCTAAAACCCGTCCACCTCTCCTCCCCAACCCACCCAGCCCATCCACACCCCAACCTCATCCATTCCTACCCTCATATCCTGCACCCCAACCCCACCATCACCCCCTCCCCCACCCCATCCTCATGCAGCAGCACCCAACATACACCGCACACACATTAACATCCTTCAACTAAACATAGATGGCATCAACACAAAGAAACACGAACTCACACACTTCATCAAACAACACAACATACACATTGCCATCTTACAAGAAACAAAACTCTGTACAACACAAAAAACACCTACATTTCACAATTTCACCACCATACGACAAGACCGGGCCGTCGGCATTGGCGGTGGACTCATCACCCTGGTACACAAAGATATAACATATATAGACACCAGTGCACATACCAAATTCCTCCTCCCCCCAACCGATAACACAACAGAAATACAGTACAATCAATTAAAATACGCACTGGCAACAGCTCCAACATTACCATCATAAACACATACATCCCTCCCCAAACATCCCCTACAGTACCAAATTATTACAGACCACAAATACAACACATCACAAACACCCCACACATCATCCTGGGTGGTGATTTCAATGCAAAGACGTCGGCCTGGTTTGTCGACAACCCCGACACAGACAGAGGGCTGGTCCTACAACACCAAACAGACAACCCATATATCCTCAATAACATTCATCAGCATACTCATACTCCCCACCATACTACACCCCATCATCTCCTGATATCACCTTTTGCTCCCCCGAACTCGCCCCCACAACATCCTGGAGGGTGGTCAGAACCTTAGGCTCAGATCACCTCCCGATCATTATCACCACCAAAACAAGACTCACCCCAGCTAGCCACAGACACACTTACACTAACTATAAAAGAGCTAACTGGGAAGCTTTCACAAATGAGACAGAACAACACTTTGAAACCTTAAACAGTACACCCATCACTAACATCAACAATGCTGTACACATATTCAACACGACTATCCAAAACGCCGACAAGAAACACATTCCAAGAGGTAACATAAAAAAACACAACCCCAACTTCTCACCAGAAATTCAAAACCTCATCATACAACGCGACACACCGAAACACTCCCCAGCACCCCACACACAAGACATCAATCAACAAATTCAAGCACTTAACATCCAGATTAACAACAAAATACAAGAACAACAAACACTAAATGGGAATAACTACCTACAAACACTCGATCACAAAACAAACCCCCAAAAATTCTACAAAACACTAAACAGAATCACACTTTCCAACAGCAACACAGCACAATCACATGCTGCAATCACAACAACAGACTCTACTCCTTCACGTAAACAACAAGCAAACACTCTCATCAATCACTTCTCTCATGTCAGTCACCTAAAACCCCACAAAGACGACCGACGTGTCATCCGACGCAAAAGACAATTCCCCACAGACCCTGACTATACACCCTTCACCAACAACCAGACAAAGCATATCATCAACAATCTCAAGCTCTCACCCGCCTGTGGCCTAGACAACATAAGCAACATTCACCTCAGACACCTGGGACCACAAGGCATACAAGCACTCACTAACATGTCAAACTACAGCTATTCACACAACACAATACCAGACATCTGGAAGCATGGTATCATCATCACATAACCCCAAACCTAACAAAGACCCCACGCTACCCTCCTCACACTGCCCTATCACACTCCTTTGCACCCCCTCCAAAGTCATAGAGCGCCTTGTACTACAATTGATGACACCTGAATTACCCCTTTCTCCAACACAACACGGCTTCAGGCCATTGCACTCCACAAACACTCTTCTTACAGACCTTACACAAAGAGCTTTTGACGGCATCAACTCAGCTAGACCACCACACAGATCAGTACTTGCCACACTTGACATTAGTAAAGCCTTCGATGCCATCCCCTGCCATAACCTAACAAACAAAATCTACAACACAAACATGCACAACAACACAAAAAGATGGCTGGCCAACTTCTTAGCAGGCAGATGTGCACACGTATCTTTTGCCGGTCAGTCATCTAGCATTAGAAATTTCCCAAATGGAGTCCCACAAGGATCCGTCCTGTCGCCCGCACTCTTCAATCTGTACATGCATGATATAAATACTGTACACCAAATTCACCCCAAATAACCATAGCCTCCTACGCAGACGACATAACACTCACAAGCACGCACCAAAACCCAGACACAGCAACAAGACTCCTTCAAGACTATCTCGACACATTACATGAATGGTGCACTACAAACAGACTCAATTTAGCCCCAGCTAAATCCACTGCAACCCTCCTCACGAGCTGGACAGGAGATCACGATTACGTCCCGGGACTCAACATAAACAACACACCCTAACACACACACACACACACCCAAAATCCTAGGAGTAACATACGACACCTAAATGACATTCAAACAGCACACCACAAACACGAAAAAGAAACTGACACCCAGACTTAACGCCCTCAGATCACTTGCCCACACAAAATTTGGACACAACAAAGAAACCACCACCACAGTCTACAAACAATACATAAGATCAGTTATGGAATACGCAAGCCTGGCCTGGGCTTCTAACCTAGCTGAAACACATCATAAGACTTACAGACTATTCAAAATAAAGCCCTTAAAATCATCACAGGATGCACAGCTACTACACCCACAGATCACCTACATCAAGAAACCAAAGTCCTAAAAGTCAAAGATCATCTAGACATGAGAGGCACTCAATTCCTGGCAGCAGCCTCCACAAATCAACATCACTCACTACACTACATGGCAACACACCCACAGACACCAAGAAATATCAAAACAACACCCAGCACACGCTATCACACACAAATACTGTCTTCTCTCCCTCCCTGCCCACCCCAAACCAACTTCCGGAAGCACATCCATACTCATATCACTCGCTGTTCCATCCACTCACTCATAGACAACACGCAGCTGCAAGCACGACCTCCCGAAATCCATCCTTCTGAATCCTCCCTTCCTCGCGAGGACAGAGTCCACCTGGCCAGGCTGAGATGCGGACACCATCCAGCTCTTCTGAGCTATCAGAAGAGACTGGATGACACCTGCCCGGGTTGTAACACAGCACCCCATACCATAAAACACATCATAGAAGACTGCATTTCACACAACCACTTACGCCAACAACAGAATTTACACTATTTGAGAGCTCTGTGGGAAAGCCTGACCGTGGCCATGGCCTTCCTTAAGGGGACCGACCGGTTAATTGCAAACTTCCAGGTCTTACTTTCAATTTAAATTAAATTTGGCACAGGTGTATATGACCATAAAACTAGATAAAAAAAAAATAATTGCCTTTTTCTTGCAATTTAGGTAAAAAAAAAATTGAAAATCATAGCACTGCAGAAAATGATAAACTCCTACAGAAATCCCCATAGCACATGTTTTATGTGATCAAACAACTCAAAAATGGTGTATCTGTAGTTTCTATAAAACACATTTTATATATTTTGTGTATTTGTTTGATTTAGGTGATTACGGATTCAGGCGAATATATTTATAGAAAATTACAACTTGACATATTTTGAAATGTTTTAAATTACTAGAGTAAATTGGCTTTATAGACCTTTTAGTGTTTTTAATTACCTTTCCAATGGTATATACACCATTCCTATAGGTCCAATAATAACTGTAGAATAACATCCGATAGTGCGGCAATATAGGTTCTGAGAAAAACAGGTGAAAGTCTAAGGTAATTAGGTGAACATTTTTACTTTTGTTTTTTAGATTTACAATATTTTACGCAGGAACATGGCAAAGTAGAAGATAAAGCGTATGGGAGGTTGTAGAGTAGCTTACGCTCTTTCGATTTATATAGGTATGCTCCTCGTACGACCAGTAGTTACTGAGCATGTTAATTTCAAAGTTTGCTATATAACGTTTTTAGAATTACAGGAAAAGTTTGGAAAACATAAAAAAAAACGATTTCCAATGGGTTTTCACTAATAACATTTCACTGGCTTATGAAGGGATGTTGACTCTTGTTGAGTAAACACCTATTGGTATTTTCAGGATTTCGAGTTTTTTAAGCCTAAATTAACCGGTCGGTCCCCTTAAGGATTCGGGGCTGTTCGGCCAGGCAGCTTAGGGAACAACAACAACAACAACAAACCTTGAGAGTCATGCAACAGGTGACAAAGTTGGGCTTCAGAGTAAATTTAGAGAAATCAAATCTCACTCCTACACAATCAGCAGAATGAGTAGGGTCAATCTGGGATACACAACTTCAGACTATAAAACAAAGTCCAACCAATGCCAAACATCTTCAAGTAAAACTGTTCAGAGTATTGCATGCCAAGACTATAACCAGGAAACTTTGGGAATATCTGATAGGCTCATTAAATTGGGTTCAAATTACAGTGCCCCTAGGCTGCCTCAGGTTGAAGAAACTAATCTGGCTAGGCAACAAAGCTTTCCCTCTAACACCTCACAATTGCCCTCTCATCATCCCAAAGAGAATTCTACATCCCCTGTCGTTGTGGGTAAAATTTCAGGTACGGGAATCAGTGACACATTGGTCAGATCCACCTCCCACTCTATGGGTGGATACAAACGCCTCGAGTCTGATAAGATGGGACTATCAGTCGACGGAAGGTCGTCAGAATCACGGATAATGGACAACATTAAGTCAGTGTCACATCAATGCCCAAGAACTAGCAGTTCCTCTGGTTTTTCCCAGAGATCATGCGATGTCATTGATCTCCAGGTCAATTGCATTCCGGATGGACAACATGACCACTGTAAGTTGCTTGAAGAAACAGGGCTCCACCTGGTCCAGGTTTCTCCAGGATCTCTCGGAAAATATATTCTTTCTACCAAAAACATTCCATAATAATCCATACAACATATCTACCAGGGGTCTCTATTATGTGGGCGGATGCTCTGTCCAGGGGAAAGATTACCTCAGTGGAATGGGCTCTCAAACAAAAGGCATTCAACCACTTAGTTCTGCCATTTTCACCTCAAATCGATCTGTTTGCATCTCTTCAATCAACGAAGCTCCAGTCTTACATATCTCGGAATCACATACCACGAGAACTTCGAGAAGGGGGCCCAGATGCTCTCACAGTGAATGGGAACAGGTGGACATAGAGTTATGATGTGAGAATCATTCATCACCTCAAGTCGTTCCAGGGTCAAGTTGTTGTTGTTGTTGTCGTTCCCCAAGCTGCCTGGCCGAACAGCCCCAAGGCCCAAGCAAGGCCAAGATCATAACCGAGCGCCCCCACAGAACCCTCCCTGCCGACCACAATAAAGCCTGGGTGACCGAAGCCACTCCATGGCGGGGAGCTGAGGAGGGTGCAGAAACGCCCGGGAAACCAAAGCCCCACCCAGGGCCCTGTGCCCCTCAGCAATTATGAAGAGAAAGTTGAGGGGCAAAGGAAAAATGTGATGCTTTGGCTTCCAATACATACATACATCTATCTATCTATCTATTGCCTGACGCCGTGATCCCCGAAGGGGTGGCCACGAACGAACCGCCCCCATGCACCTCTGTCCCCAGTCGGTCGACGCCCCTCCCCCCAACCAGCACCGCCTTCGTTCATGTACTTCCTCACTCCATCCTTCCACCTCATATTCGGTCTACCTCTCCCCCTCTGTCCCTCCACCTCGCTCTCGTACACCCTCTTAGTCATTCTCTCGCTTTCCATACGTTCCATATGGCCGAACCATCTCAAGTTGTTCCTTTTCACACTTTCCAGCACATCTACCTCCACACCACACCTCCTTCTTACTTCCTCATTAGTCTGTCTATCCCTCCATGTAACTCCGCACACACTCCTTAAGTAATTCATTTCCACTGCTCTCACTCTTGGTCTGAGTCTCTCAACCAACGTCCATGCTTCGCTTCCGTAAGTCAGTGTCGGGATTACCACACTGTCATGCAAGGACTTCTTCACTTCCATACTGACCACCCTATTTCTTGTTACTGCTTTTAGCGTTCCTACAACCCTCTTCCCCTGTTGTACCCTCTCCCGCACCTCTTCATCCATAGTCCCATCTTTACTCAACACACTGCCCAGATACTTAAAAGAGTTGACGATCTCCATAGCCTGACCGTTCAGCTTCACCTCACACTCTGTGACTTCACCCCTTTCGAAGACCATAACCTTGCTCTTCCCCGTATTTACCTTCAAATTCCGTTTTTCGCACACTGTTCCAAACTCATTTACCAGACCCTGCAACTCCCATTCATTATCACTCGTCAGAACTGTATCATCCGCAAACAGCAGTATAGGTAGCTTCCACTCAATTCCCTCCCTTTTCAGCGATACACCAACATCCACTGCTCTTGATAGTATTTCTTTCATAACTCCATCCATATATACAGTAAACAACCACGGGGACATCACACACCCCTGTTTCAAACCAACATTCAGGTCAAAGAACTCGCTCTGCTCACTCTCCACACGTACTGCCGCCTTTGCACCCTCATACATGCTCTTCACTGCTTTCAGCATCTTGCCCTCTACTCCGTATATTCTAAGTACTTTCCACAAACCTTCTCTATCCACTCTGTCATAGGCCTTCTCCAAGTCCATAAAGGCAACATACACCTTTTGTTTCTTCTCCAGATACTTCTCCACAACACAATTCAGGGTAAAAATCTGATCTACACATCCTCTTCCCTTCCTAAAACCTCCCTGCTCGTCGCCTATCCATTTCTCCGTTCTCACTCTCACTCTCTCAATCACTACCCTACTGTATACCTTCCCTACTACGCTTAGAAGACATATTCCTCGGTGGTTACCACACACTCCTCTTACCCCTTTGCCCTTATATAGGGGGACTATTATGCCAGTCTTCCAGTCATCGGGTGCACTCCCCTTCTCCCATGCTAGTTTGCACATTTTCCATACCCATTCTATCACTATCTCACCACCATACCTCAACATTTCCCCACACACTCCATCTGTTCCTGGTGCTTTCCCCAACTTCACTCTTTTCATGGCTTCCCACACTTCTGACCTCCTGATCCCCACCTCCTCCTCCACTACTTCTCTTCTTCTCCCTCCCATACCATATCCAGCTATGTTTGCTGGCTCTTCATTCCTTTCATTTAGCAACTCACTGAAGTACTCCCTCCATCTTTCGACTCTCTCTTGCTTCTCGGCTAGCATTCTCCCATTCTTATCTTTCACACCCTTACTGTTTCCCTTGCTACCTTCCCTAACTTTCTTGACTTCTTTCCAGAACAGTTTCTTACTCTCGCTCCATTTTACACTCAGATTCCTTCCAAATTCCTCATCTACTCTTCTCTTACTTTCCTTCACTACTCTCTTCACCACCCTCTTACTCTCCACGTACCTCGCTCGTTTCTGTCTCTCGGAATCTTCATTCCCTCTACTACCCAACCACTCTCTATATGCTTTCTTCTTTTCTTCCACAGCTATTCTTACCTCTTCTGTCCACCATGCTGTACCTTTCACTCCCCTCCCTCTTCTCCTCACTCCACACACCTCCTCACATGCTGCACAGATCTCATCCTTAAACACCTTGCTCATCTCCTCCACTTCCTCCATAACTTCCAGGTCGAACCCACCTAGTCGTCTTTCCACTGCTCTCCTGTACTCCTCCCTGATTTCCTCCTCCTGCAACCTCTCCACCCTCCTCACCATTCCACCCTCCTCTCGCCTCCCTCCCGCTCTCCTCACCCACTTCTTTTGTATCCTAACCTTAGCTACCACTACATAATGATCAGACAGACCCCCTCCAATACCCCTATACACCCTAGCATCCATCACAGATTTCTTCATTCGTTCATCCACACATACATAATCAATCAATGACTTTCGTTCCACCACTGTCTTATCCTTCATCGTCAACATCCGTTTCCACGTGTACCTGTGGATCATTCTGTGTCGGAAGAAGGTGTTGGCTATCCACAGCCTCCTCCCCACACATACGTCCACAAGTGCACTACCATTCCCATTCACCTCTGATGGTACCCCTCACCCTCCCACCACTCCCTCAACTTTCCTATCACCCACCTTACCATTCATATCCCCAATCAGAAATATTCTTTCGTTCTTGTCAAACTTCTCCAGGCACGCCTCCACATTCATCCAGAACTCCTCTTTCTTTCTTTCAAGTATATCCTCTGTCGGGGCATACACGCATACAATCACCCACGTTTGTATTCCTACTTTCATTCTTACCCACACAATCCTTGAACCCACAGACCCATACTCTCTTACACATTCCTTCCATTTGCTACTTACAAACAAACATGCACCTTCTCTCGCTGTTCCTTCACTCACTCCAGCACACACACCCATTCCACACTCCCACTCTCTCACATCTGAACCTTTCCATTTGGTCTCTGTCATTCCACATACATCCAGCCTGGCATTCACTAACACTTCCAGAACCTCTCTCTCTTTTGTGCCATCATTCATGCCACTAACATTCCACGTAGCCATTCTCAGAATGTCCGAAGGCATGTCCTTAGTCGGTCGTGGTTCGTCAACGTTGGTTCCGTCCGCATCCGAGGCTGTTCGTTCGTTTTTCCTTGCTTCGATATTTTTTCCGGGTGGGGGTCGCAAGCCCACCGACCCAACCTCTTTAGTCGCCTCTTACGACACGCAGAAGGTACATACATACATTGGTTTAACGTCATTTTTCCATTACATGCATTGTAACGGCTCAGACGGGGTTGCCTTTCAGTAGTTGGAGTGTACTGTAGTACAATAAAGTCCTGCCACAACACTGCCCCAACAAGTCATCACTGTGGTTGATGTTGGTATAGTGCTAACCATGCCTCAGCAAGACTCAACAGAGTCCCACTGCAGCACTTGCACCTGCAGTATCTGCAACCACACCAGCCTTAACAGTGTTACAAAAAGACAGCACCATAACAAGACTCTACTGTATATTAGGCAATTGGACTATAGAACAATAAAGTCCTGCCCCAACACTGCTCCAACATGCAAACACTGTTGCCGACACAGGTGTGGTGCCAAACGGCGCCCAGGTAAGATTCAGTCTCCTGTGGCACCTATCCGCACCCCACCAGCCTCGGCAGTGCCATACCAAGACAGTGCTAAGATAGAGACATTATTGTCTAGTAATGGCTGTTGGTCCATAAGTCTATCGCCATCCCCCCTATTAGTCGCCTTGTACGACACGCAGTAGGATGCGTGAGGCATATTCTTTTTTTCCTCCACCATTAGATGAAGGCCCCCTTACCCCCTGGGGGTAAATCTTGGTAGATTGGGAGGTCAATCCACGGAAGAGACGCCGTCACTTGAGATCTAGAAAATATATAAGTAAAAGGAACAGTCAGAGTAAGCTATGGGTATGGCAGAGATCGCTCAGTTCTCACTCTGATAGACCAGCCCATCACCACGCCAGGGTCAAGTGGTCCTGGTTGCTCCAATGTGGCCTACTCAGGTGTGATACACTCAGCTTACTCAGTGGTATAACAAACTTCTGCAACTCCCCCTGTCCTATTTCCACTTGAAAGAAATTGGAAACCTGCAGACCTCGCTCAATTTTGCTATGTGGACATTCTCAAATCCAAGTGGCTCCCGTCCTACAACAAGGAAGTCACGGATACGCTCACAAGTCAATACACAGCGTCCACTTTAAGACAGCATAGTTCACACTGGAGACAATTTACAACTTGGATTGTAGAGTCAGACCAGCAGACTCCATCGGTTGCTTTGTTGTTGAAGCACCTAAATTACTTATTCGACTTTAAAAAACTAGCAGTTAACACACTTATAAACCACGTATCAGCATAAAGGAACCCTTCTTTACGCTTACTGGTTTATCTTTACCCCAGAAAGACAAACGGGGTTTTATGAAGGCTTGTTTTTAAACTCAGCCCCAAATCGTCATTTGCTCCCTCAATGGTCAATCTCGAAGGTCCTAACTTTGTCACAGTCTAGGTCTTATTCGGTGAGACCAAATATAGACAAGAAACTTAAAAAGTGTGTGTTTCTGATGGCCCTGGCTACTGGCCATAGGGTCTCAGAATTGACAGCCATGGCAAGGTCTACTAACTGTCTACGTTTTGCCCCTAATAATGACTCTGTACATATTGCTCCTGCACCAGATTCATCGCAAAAAATGAGCACCAGGAACCTATCTTTACACCTTTCTCTATTCCTGCCTTGAAAAGAGAAAAGATACGCCATGCTCTATGTCCTGTTAAGGCGCTATATACCTACTCTAAGTCTGTTATTCCTGGTTCTGCATTGACGCAAACAAGTCTACTTGTGGACGGGCCGGCTTTGCAATTATCTTGTTGAAGATCGCCTGTTTGATTGTCCATTCTACTAAAGTATTCCGCCGGCGAGAGAGAGCGTCTGCCCAGATGTTCGCCACACCGGGGAGGTAAGTGGCATGCAGATGAATCCCTAGCGAGTTTGCTAGGGTAAAAATTTGTTCTGAAACTCTCAACAACTCTCGTGACCTCACTGAGCCTTGCTTCTGAATGCAAAAAACTGCAGTTTGATTGTCCATTCTGAATGCTATTGATTTGTTCTCCAACGTCGTGCCGTGAGTTTGGAGAAAAAAACAGGGGAACTAAAAGCTCCTTCTTGTTGATATGTGACGGACTGTTTGCCCCCCAAATGCCTTGTCCCTGGTGGCCTAGACTTGACTGATATCCCCACCCCAGGGACCCCGAGGCGTCCGTGTCTATCCAAACCGTAGGTGGAAGAGAAACCCATGACATGACTGAGTAGAGGACTTCGTGCTTTGTCCAGGCCGAGAGCAAGTTGTGGATTAATGGAGGAATTGGCCATAATTCCTTCTCCGGCAAGAGAGGGAACACTTTGTTGCCTTCCAGGATTAATCGCTTGGTTTTCAGTCGGTCTAGTTTGACAGTTAATTGTATCCAGTTGAGAGAACCGATCAGGGAATCTCACGTTTTCCTGGTCGTATCCAGACTGTGGAGGAACCGGAACAGTTTCCTTCGAAACCTGTTGCGGTTGTCCGCACTCTGTGTAAGAGTCAGAGCGGCGGTATCCCAGATCAGCCCTATCCACTGAATCGTCCTTGAGGGGACAAGGCGTGACTTTGCCAAGTTCACCTTGAACCCTAGGGCTTGTACATGAGCTAACACTCGGTTGATCCTGACATAATTCTAACGAGTTTGCCACTACTAGCCAATCGTCCAGATACCAAAACACCTGTATGCCTTGAACTAATAGGGGTAAAAGAGCTTGCCGGACAAGCTTGGTGAAAACTCTTGGAGCTAGGTTCAGCCTGAATGGCATCCTTTGACAGACGTAAGTCTCTTCCCGGGTTCTCAAGGCGAGAAACTTTTGGAACCTCTTGTTTATAGGGACATGCCAATAGGCATCTTTGAGATCGATCGAACACATCCAACCTTGCGGTGGAAGTGCGAGTCTGAGTTGCTGTATAGTCAGCATCCTGAAGGGTGAATTCTCTATAAATGTGTTCAGTTGCGAGAGATCTAGAACTGGTCGCATTTGCACACTGTCCCTTTTTGGCACTAAAAAGAGGTGTGACGTGAAAACTAGTTGGGAAGCATTGACTGGAATCAGAACTCGTTTGGCAATCATTTCTTGTACTACGGCCTCCTCCTCCTGAGACACTGGGGTATACTCCTGCGGCTGACGCAGTCGAGGCCGCCGGAGCCATCGCCAGGTAATTCCTTTGCTCACTACTTTTCTGGCCTAGGTAAACTTGGGCCAGGCTGAGCGGAATGAACGGAACGACCCCAGGTGCAACCCCGTTACGGCAACTTCCCAATCCCGGGTCTTCGAGCTCGACTCCAGGATGTTGGGAGGATGGGTGGCTAGTTTTTTGGAAGGGGAGGTGTGTTGGCCTCGGACATTTGACTAGTTTTGGCTTGTGTAGTGTGCGGATTACCTTTATATGGGGCCTTACCTTTATACCCATGAGGCTTACCTTGTTTGGTTTTGTACTGAGGACCTCCCTGCTGAGGGGGTAGTCTAGGGTCTCGAGATAACTGTTTCGGATGTGGTTGGTACTGCTTGTGACCGCCCTTTGATTTGTGAAAGGGTTTCTTGGGGGGGTCCTTCCTCGCTTGGGAGGTAAACTGTTTCCAACCACTTACCAAATTAAAGACTAAGCTCCAAGTTTCAGAGTTAAGAAGGGTAGCCGTAAGCACCGGGGATAGAGTTACCCGGCGACCTATGTCCACCGGCAACTTCTTTACCAGATGCACTCTCAAATCTTGGCGAGCTCGTACCGCCTCCAAAATCGCGATTCTAATGTCGCCTAGGGACTGAATGGCATTTTGAAGTGACAGTCTACGAGACAGCTCAATGGTTCTCCGAATTTGGGGGTCAGTGACGGCTGAGATCGTACGTGCTAGAGAGGCGGCTACTTGATGGCTCACCAAGTATTGAGAGAACATCCGGTGAGCCTTATTTCGTAACCTAAAATCTCGCTCCAAGTGAGCAGGCGGTGGTGGAGAAAAGGGGTCATCTAATGATGCAAAGATACTTTGGGGGCCACCAGAAAAGTTAGTAAGGCTGGTGGTACCCCTTCTGCTTTGGACACTGGTAGAGAAAAATAAGTGTGATTCTCTTGAGGAATTTGGTGTGACACTTTGGATGTAATAGTAGTGGTAAATACCTGGGCCTCAATTTCCCAATCCAACCACGGGCCGGCGCCCACCTGCCGCATCTGCAGGACCGGGTTCTGAGCTTGGTCCAGAGCCGGAGTTGTAGCCAACTCCGGCGTAATAGCATTTAAGGTCTTGACATCATTGGCGGAAGGGACTGCCGGAGCAGGTGAATACACAAAATATGCTGGATTAAGGGGACTAGGTACACCTTTAATTAGAACATCTAGCACCCTCCCCGTCTCGTCTTTAGCCCTAAATTTACGATTCTTATTAATCTCTATGGACCATTCCATGGGGACTGGAGGGTCTCCTGACACAGATGGTTGAGCTATAAGAGGATTCTCTGGTACTACAGGTACCCACGAACAATCAGCACCATAGAGGAGAGGCATAGGGCCTTTTCTCACCGGTAACTTGTCTAAGGGGGGCGGTTGAATGTCAGTGATCACCCTCAGGTTGGACATAGCTAACGCCGCCGGTCCTACAGGACCTAGGGTCATTGCCTCCACTGGGGTCGGTGATGACGTCAAAATTGACGGAAGATCTAAAGGTCTCGCTACAGAAGTACTAGCGGGAGCAGTTGAGGTGATAACCGGCTGATCTGACGAGGCAGGGAGTTGGTACTGCTGTAATACCTTATGTAATAAGTCATTTACCTGGTCCGAAGTCATCCATTGTTTAGAGGCATCTTTGGATGAATTTGAACTAGCTTCAAAATAATTACTTGGAAGCGACTGAGGAGCCGGGGAGAACATAGGATCCGCCGGCTCCTCACTCTGCTCCAAGAGTTCATGTGATAATAACTCTTGCGAGTCCTCGTGATCCCTCGGGGGCCAAGACAAATCAGGCACCGAAGATGGCAACACGTTGGTGTTGCTATCCTCAGTCTGTTCTAGAGAAGGTTCTGGATGGCGCCAGTAACCTCCCGCCGCCAAGGGCTGGGGGTCCTGGTCCATCGGAGATATAACTTGTGCCCCCGCCGGACGACCTCTAAATTGATCGGCCAGTACCCTACTATGGCCTGTTGATTTCACACCCCGGGGAACTAGAGATAATTTTGGTATTGCAAATGTTACATCCGAAGTTACATGCCTAGAATGTTCCTCACTAGTAGTGGGAGTCTGAGAGTCAGAGGGTGGAGACAGTTGTGGGGTCTCCCGCCGGCTGCTTGAAGAGGTATACTCTTCTCGTCGGTGTTTGTGGGACCTCGAAGAGTCCGAGGTAGTGTGGTGAACGCGGTGTCGTGGAGACTTTGACCTGGACTTCGACCTCCGCCGCGTGGCCCGGGTTGAGGAGGGGACCTCTGTGACGTCGCTCTCACTACTACTATTGACATATTCTTTGCTTATGGCTTTAGTTTTGACCTTATGTCTGACCGCTTTAGAGTGACCGGGTTTTACTAAAGGTGACTTTATAATAAGCTTCTCCCATAGGACCTCGTCATCACACTGGAGGGCCTTATTGGCAACATCTTTAGCATATGTATTGAATGTCGCTTTAACTTCATGTAAAGCCGCCAAACATGAAAGGTCTGTTTTAGCTAACAATGCAGACTTTAATTCTGAGCAAATGTCGCACTTTTTTGACAACCACACGCCGCGTGAGCGATCGAGGCACTTCGACACATTTCGTGCAGAAAGTATGAGCAAACACTGGTAAGAGGGAACAAGTGGGGATAGCACAAAGATCAAATCTGGGCATAGTGCCGTTCAAAGAGAGGGTCCCCTCCTCTGTCGGGATCCGATGGCCAACTCCGCCGGAAGGGAAGTCTGGGGGCCTGGAAAGAAAATTTCCAGGAATCAATGCTCATAAGGACAACCTGCGAGGTATTATACATCCTATCTCAAATCCGCCGGAAACTTAGTGGAAAGTGCACACTTATTCTAACCTTCCGCCGGATCTGTCTAGCTGAATTTCTCACAATTTTACTTGTGACAAGCGACACAGGTCCCTGACCTTATTAAGTTGTGACTGTATCTAACCAGTTTGCAAAACTAATATATCACGTCGTGAACACTTGACTGATGTTGCCGCGGGCGATGAAGTCGTTACGTGTCACTAGGCCAGACAAGGTGAGTTCCCTCGGCGAGCCGAGATGGTGGCCCTGGTAGGAATGCAATTCCGCCGGGAGAGTGGTTCAGCCAAACCACGCCGGGATCTTCTGAATGTTCCTATCTGCCAGAGGCGGACACTTGGCCCACCGCACGGGCCGCCGGAACAAACAAAAACTGCCGGGAAACAGGGATGGCACAGCCCTTTTCCTGCAGTCCCACACACATATAATAAAATGCATCATGACATATAGGGACGTCTCCCAAGCCCCAAAGGATCGAGCTAGCAAGCTAGAACCAACACAGGGGGAAACAAACGTAATCAATAACAACAGAAAAATTTAGACACCTAAATTACCTGTAGCCTAAGACGGAGACCCCTAATTATGACGACCACGTAAACCGAAGACATCCCAGCCGAAGACGCTCGAGAACCCGCAGCCGCACCAAGTAGAGGAAGGCCTTCATCAAGGGGCCTAAGCAAAACACGAACCCTGGAAGGTGGAGCACCACGTGCAGACACCCTTAAACCAGAGCATTTGCTGATAATTGAAGACAGTGGCATGTACTATCCTCAATAATGACAGTCTGTATCATGCCTTGTAGCGTGGTCGCCTTCTAGCTAAGTAAACACAACAGCTAAGGCGTCATACACAAATAAAACAACACACGCGGTCCACCCATCCGGGACTCCTGGACGCCTGTGACAATGGTACCCTATTTTAACACGCTCTTCCTGCGGACTGACCAATCTGGCAGCCGTGCTAGCTAATCTAAACCTTGTTACTACAACACAGATATATACAAATTAGTAAGGACTCCCTAGAAGCTCTGCGAACGTCGAATGAAGCGGACACGGCGCAAGCCCTGTGATCGGGAGGGACGCGGAAGAAGGAAGAACGAGGATGACTGCTAGGGGGCCTGGTATCGGGGAAGCAAAACATGAGAAATCCACGTATATGGCAAGTCATATAATAATAGATATTAATTTATCTTTTTCTTTTTTCTTTTTTACCGAGTTTTTTTTCCTGTAGGGTACCCAATCAAAATGACGATCCCATAAGGGAATTAGGCGTGCACTTGTGATGAGTACTCCATGATCTTCTGCGCGGGTTATTCAAATTGCTGGTGCAGGATGTTGAATGGAGACTATTAATGTTAATAGGCGAAGTCGTCAATGATGAAGGGGCCCTATTAAATATTGAATCCCTTAGCATCAAATTTCTCGATACCTAAGGGAAAAATGTGAAATTAAGTCTCTGCATCATATTGAGGCCAAGTTTATATAATCAGCCCCATATTTCACTACAAAAATCGTCAAAATAACTGAGAAATCTTGATGGGAACTTTGCAATTGACCACTTGCGAGTTTCGTTCTATAAGGAAGTTGGAGCCGTGAACATTGATATTAAAGAGATATGCAATAATAATGTAAGTTTCTGATGGATAAATGGTATGTTGAATTGGGTTTGATGTATTTATGAATGCACTACAACCGTATTTTAGCTGGTGATTCTGTTAACCCCTAACTAGCGGTGCGCAACATAAGTCGAGTATAATAAATCTGGACTATCTGGCAGCGCTCGACATAGGTCGTGTGGCAATTTCAGCACGTAATGTTGCTGAGAGAGAGAGACAAGTGGTGGCAGGAGAGTAGCGAGCGTATGACTGCTCCAGACCACCGCAGCGAACCTACTGACACGAATCCCACCTCCTCCCTCCCTCTCTCACTCGCTACATACTGAATTGTATGGGGAAAGTACCGAATTACATGCTTTTTGCACTCTCGTTGCGCGGTTGTTGCAAGAAAACTAGCCATCATAAAAGGATCGTTATGGTGTCATTGGAAAGCTCTGTTTATGCCCTTTCAGGGATAGATACTTGTTTTATGCTCTGGGTCTTATTTAGGCATGAAAATGATCACGTAAACAGCCCTATTTTGGCTAAAAACACCCCGCTGGGCGGTACATATAAATAAACCGCTAGCCCGCTAATCTAGTGTTAAATATAGTTATCTACAGCTCCAACTTCCTTATAGAACGAAACTCGCAAGTCAGCAATTTACCGTCAGTTGAAAAGAAACAGACCCTAGTTATTTATTCATCATACATTTCACATGACCCAACCACCTCAAGATTCTCTTCAATTAACCGTCTTGGTGATGTAATGGTTAAGGTGTCTAAAAATCTGTGTGATAACCCGGGTTCGAATCCTGGTGGATCACATACAGTCGACGGTCCATTTAACAGACGTCGATTTAACGGATTTCGGATTTAACGGACTCCAGCTGGTAATTTAGGCCTTTAAAATCAACCAAAATGTTTAGACATATCGAGTCTACACACACTCAGATGTAACATAGAAACTAAACACTATGGTACACAATGCTAATATAATTGCCCAATAATGTATATAATGCTTATTGTTTGGCATTATGAGTATTGTACATATCAGTAATGGGCGAAATTGTAAACTATCCTGGAGACGCCATTTGCAATGTTTACGTTTTGGCCTGACGCTACGGTACAACGATCCGGTACACTGAACTTTCGGTACAGTAACAATATCGTCACCTTTTCGTTTTTTTTATTTCGTAGGCTACAAATTTGCATCCACATAATATATTATGGTATTATTGGGTATTATTGTAATAAATAAAACACACTTTGATATTGCTTTATATTTATCCCATAAAATATTACGAACTATGAATACTTTGGTAGTATCCAACATAGTAGGCTACAGTATTGCGTACCAAAACAGACCCTGCACCGTATTGTTTGACTGAACAGGGACGCCAAAATGTAAACATTGCAAATGGCATCTCCAGGATAGGGTTTATTTATAATTTCGCCCATTACTAATATGTACAATACTCATAATACCAAACAATAAGCATTATATACATCATTGGGCAATTATATTAGCATTGTGTATCATAGTATGTAAATAAGGTACCGTAAGAAAAACCGAATTTTTGTCATTTTATTAACCTGACAAGCGCGATATAGACCTAGGTGCTAGGGTAGTTATTTGTGCATTTCTAGCCCTGGATTCTGACAGAATTCATTATATTTACAATATAAAGCATTATTTGTTTTCGGTATGCTTTTATTTTACATATATGATGTATATATGAACCTTCAAGAGTGCTAAAATAAGTGGGAAAAGCATTTGGGTGGTGAAAAACGAAGATATTGGCCACCCGGTCATAATCTCAGGCGAGAGAGAGCCACAGGCAGCCCTCCCCTCTCGCTGTCTGGGAGTCAACTGAGACGAGCGGGGCGGTGTGTGCCGGTGTCTGGGTGTTGCATAACGATCTTTTATGCAACCCACTTGTGCTACATTATCGCGGGAGAGAAAAATAACCGGTAAATGATGATAATAAGAGGATAAATAGGTGATAATTGAGGAGGGGGGGGAGGGGGGAATAAGGTGGGGAAGGAGGGGAGGGGGAGGGGTGAGAAACACATGGATGAGTACTAGAGGGGAATTATCTCACCTAGAGACAAAATCCTTTGTTTTGATAGGCCCTTTTTTTTTTTTGGAAGGCTTTTTTTATGGTCTTGCTTCCGTGAGGCCTATCGCGTTCCCTATAGGAAGCCTTCCGTGAGGCCTATCGCGCTTGCCGGGTTAATGAATAGGCTAGGGCCTAACCACTTTTCAGAGGTCATTTGCACTTAACGGACATCGCTTCCCCCCTAAAAGTCCGTTAAATGGAGGGCTGACTCTATGCTTTCATTAAATTCATAGGTGTTTGGTGTTGTGGTGAAATTAATAAAAAAAAAATAAAAAAAAAAATAGATTACTATTATAATCTTTACTAATCTGCTCAAATATTTTCATGCACAACCGCTGAAGACGACGACGGCCAAAATATCCAGCAGTCCGACCCGGCACTCAAGATATTTATACAAGACGACGACCCAAATCTTCTTGAATGTCGGAAACACTCCACAGAAAAATAAAGGTACGGTTTAATGTTTTGTTTATCTGGACCCCCATCTCCCTCATGTTCAGTGCCATTAATATTGAGATTTTTAAGATAGTCGTCCAATTAGTTTGGCAATTTTAAGACCATTCGTCCCATTTCTTACTGAATTTTAAGATCTTTTGTACTATTTGGGTGTAGCTTTTCCTGGCGAGTGGTCGAACCTGTAATTAAGAGGAAACAGGCTTTCAGCCAGGATATTATTCTACCAAAAAATGTACAAATTTATATAAAAGGGAGATTTGCGGGTTTTTTTTGTAAGTTTGATGAAGGTCTAGTGAGCAAAAAAAAAAAAAAAAAAATTATGTTGATTTTATGGGTAAAAAGGGTCAACAGATTCCCGGCATAATTTCTTGGATCCTGTCTTGATTGCGTAATGCATAAATGCGCGGTATTTCGGTGTGTGTAACCTAGGTTTGAGTCCTTGGAGTGCCACATGTATTTGTTGATGTGAGTATCCTAGGTTCGAGTCCTTGGAGTGCCACATGTATTTGTTGATTTCATGAATTAAGTTTAGAAGTAAAGTTGGTTGGTGATAAAATATAAATACAAAGGAAGACAAGCAACAACAGATTTAATGACCCTTACTAGATTGCCACAGCTAAATTGATGTAGCCTATCAAATGACAGAATTTTATATATATTTTCCTCATATATGACCTGACCTGTGTTCCAGATAAAAGTTGAGGGAATTAGTTTAACACAATTTGGTGTAACGTCTCGGGGGTTATTATGGTATTTTGTTGAATTATTAGAGGTTTTTATTTGTTTTAGACATTTTCGAACAATGTGTTTTTAGTTTACCCGCTAGACTTGAAAAAAACGCCTCTCCAAACCCCCTTCAAACTAAAAAAAATGTCCCCCAGACCCCCTTTAAGCTAAATGTGTAAATTTCCCGGCTAAAGGCCGGTTTCTCCCAAATTGAGGGCTCGCTATCGCTCGCCCAGGAAAAACCAAGACCTTATTGGGTTGAAGCATCATATAATCGCCAAACTAATGCGATGAAACGTCTTAAAATCTCCAAGCTAGTGGAGTAAAACTGGGAGGATCTAAATTGGCCCGCCCTGCACCTAATAGGGTTAACCCCTTCAGCACCATGACGTTATTTTGCTCATATTCGGGTCACCATTAGACAATATTATTTTCTTTAGTTTATAATTTATCTCTAGGACTCAAATGGATAAATACGATATCAATGAACCCTTTGAATAACATAGGTCCGTCTTAAACTGCATACAATCGTCTAGTTTTAGCCAGAAACACAGGTACAAAGGCGTCATGGTGCTGAAGGGGTTAAGGAGTTATTCCATTATAATTTGATTTTTTTTTTTTTTTTTTTAGCTTGCTCCCTAGGCCTCTACCAAGCTTATCCCCTTCAGTAGCCTAACGGTGACATTCTTTCAATATATTCCGGCAACTATTATACAACTATATTAAGCTTAGGAAGAACGTTTACTCATTAAAAGGCTGCAGACTATCTCAATTAATTCTTTTATCTACCATGCATCCTTCCTAAGCTTCATAAAGTCGTCTAAATGTAGCTGAAATAAAATAACAATATACGTCGCCAGTACAGAAGGGGTTAAAGCAAAAACAAAAATAACCCAAGACCCCCCTTCGAGATACATTATTTTTATTTTATTTTTGCCCCTGGGCCATGCAAAATATCACTCCTCTACCTCCCCTCCTTCAGTTATCACCTATTTTCCCTGTTATTCCCTTATTCTGTGGTATATTTTCGTGCTAACATTAACGAGTTGCAAGCAGGGCATTGTCATCACTGTTAGCAAGAGAGAGAGAGAGTATCAATCGACAGTGTCTCTCCAGCCTTGGGGAAAATTGGTGGGAAAGGAGGTTGCCTCAGCCATACATTATGTAACTCCCGGCCTGTATCGCCGATTTTGACCATCCAAACGCTGTTTCCACTTGTTTTATTGTTGTAACAGGTTAATACCTTTATAATCAACCTATAATAGGCGCATATGGAGAAGTATTAATGCTATTTATGGTAAAATGAATATTTTAGTGATGGAAACAGCTCAAATATGTCAGCACAGGCAGAGGTGTCTAATACCCCCCATGCGCACTTCTTAGGTTAAGGGGAGATGGGCCGCTTTTCTGGTCCCCCTTCTCCCTCATATTTAGCCCCAGTTTTTTAAGTGGGGAATGGCCTGAGTAATTACAAATACATGACAATTTTAAGACTTTTTGCCCCTTTTCCTTTGCCAATATCAAGACTGCTTGTGTCATTTAGGTGTTGATTTTTCCTGGCGAGCAATAGCGAGCCTGTAATTTAAGAGGAACCGGCACATTTTTCTACCGAAAAATTTACAATTTTGTCTGGAAGGGGGGTTCTGAGGGGTGCTTTTTTGAAGCTATATGGAGGAAACAAATCATTATAAAAAAATATATAAATGTGCAAATAAAAACCTATAATTTAACCCTGAGCACTTTAAAAAGTATATTTATCAGAAGTACTAACTGCGCCTGGACTTTAAACCTATTACATTATATATTAACCCTCTCACGTTCTTGACGCAATTTTGAGCCTATTAGGGATACATACAATTTAATCGCAGTATATGAATCAGTATATGTATATATGCTGTCTCGAGTCGGCCACCCTCTACAAAACAAAATTATTGTTGAAAACTGTCAACAGCAAATTGGGCAGAAGCCCTCATAAGGCTGGACCAAAAATAAAAAAAAACAAAAATAGTAATAATACAATATATAATACAAAATGGGGTATGTGCCAGAGTATATACAGTATATACATACATACAATATGCATATCAATTATTGTAAATAACACATCATTTTATATTCCCTACAGGAAAAGTTGTGTGTGGGTTCCTGACTCAGTGAGAGAGATTCTACCAGTTAGTGGCTGCCCCAAATGAAAACTACAGTCTATATAGAAAATTAAGAATCTTAATATTATCTTAATATCTCTAATATATATTTGTAATTATAAAACAAAAATATAATACATAAATCTGAATACATACAATTACTAAAAAATATAAAATATTACGATAAGTTGTTTACAGTATTTGATGACAAATATAACTCCTAGGGCTAGGAATCGAACGATAAACTACACTAAACAATCAATATTTATAATTATATACTTATTAAACAATTATACCACTATATTAACTAAAAAAATAAAAAATAAAAAATCTAAAACCAAAAATTAATACTTTATAATATAATCTAAATACAAAACTAATACGTCTTGAGAGAGAAAAATCTAAAACCAAAAATTAATACTTTATAATAATTATAATCTAAATAAAAAAATAATACCCGGTACGTCTTGATAATATAAATACCAAATAATACTGTAAATAGATTGACGACCACTGAATCCCGCAGACCAACTTATCCTGACACGAATAAATTACAATTATACAAAAACAATTACAAAATGTATACACTAATATCTAAATAAAAATATAAATTACAATTATAAAACAAACAATTATAAAATGTATATACTATCTAAATATAAAAAACAATTATATAATCCTATTATTATCCTATCTACAACAAATTAATGGATTTTGCATTGTTTTGTGTGTTGTGTTGTCCCTGTTCAGGCTCTGTCTCGAGTCGGCCACCCCCAGCTATGGGGTATGTGCCTGAGTATATACATACAGACATGCCTACAACAAATACTTCTAAAAGCACATTCTTCATTATTTTTTATATAGACCCCATAACTAGGGCAGGGGGCTAGGAATCCTTCTCCCCTTCTAAAATTCAACTACTCGACAAGATAGAGAAAGGGGTGAGGGAATGTAAATGTGGTCCTGGACCCAAAGAATTGGAACTTCAAATATTGTTTCTGTTCGGGCTCTGTCTCGAGTCGGTCACCCCCAGCTATGGAGTACAGTATGGCCTGCCAATACGCGAGAATATGGGCGACACGCGAGGGCGCGGATTGGCAATTCGCGTATTAGCAATAGAGTATTATATGGGAATAAATCGATATGGGCGGCACTGACTCAAAGTTGTCTACTTTAGGCCTATTTATCTCCGTCAATTGCCACAAAAGGTACATATATGTATACATAAACATCCAAATCATAAGAAAATATAACAATAATAATAAACTCACCTTAAAATTAACAGTACAGTACAGTACTGTAGATATGAAGGGTGGGGGCTCCGAGGCAGGGCGAGTTCAGCTAATGTGCCACGGCCCCGGCATCATCATCGTCCGACGAACTAACTGTATCCCTGGCATCTAGCACTCTGTTGAGGGCCAGGCACCTTTGCTCCACCTGAACCTCCCTCATGAAGCCACCAAAATCATCGTCGGGCATGTCAACCTGAGCAGCCGAGCCTGCCGAGGTCGAAGGTTGGGGTTCGTCATCATCTTCTTGTCGAGGTTCTTGGCGGGCAAGGAATCTTGTCATTAAAGTTTGTCTCCTCTTGTTGACTTCCTGATGATGTTTGTCAGAATAAAAACGGAAAGCACTGTCAATGCTCAGCAGGATTTCATGTGTTCTCACAGGGCACTGCTCCAGCGACCGAAATCCTTCCTCGAGTTGGTCAACTAAAGCCAAGATTTCGCTCAGTATACCGACAGACAGATCCATGTTAGCAGGTGCAGGGGCTGGTTCAACGTCGTTGTTCGGTTGTCGTGCTTGATGTGCTTGATCTTCGGCATCAATCTGCTCAATTGTGTCACCTTGAGTCTGTTGTTCACCTGCCTCAATAACCTCACGAATCTCCTCCGCTGTCACTGCCCCGAAACCAGCCACTGCGCGGGCCGCTTGAACTGCCTCTGCCTCTGCCTCGGTGACTGACTGGACTTTGTTGGCCTTGGGAGCACATAAATGTGGAGTAAGTTCTCGCCAGGCATGATTAATTGTGGCATCATTTATATCAGCCCATGCTAGAAGAAGGAAGTCGATTGCGTATTTGATGGTAAAAACACGCCAGAAGTGTGTCACGGTCATTTCTGCTGCCTCTGCCTGTGGTGCCTGGGGTGCCTCTGCTGCCGCTGCCTGGGGTGCCTGGGGTGCCTGCTCCTCATCAGACGATGATGCGAACTCCTGCTGCATAGCCAAAATCTCTTCATTGCTCTCTGTCTTCTGGCGTAGATAATTGTAGAGTCGTGTCTGGTAAAAGAGCTTAACATTCGATATGACTTCTTGGTCCAGTGGCTGTATGAGAGATGTTGTTTTTGGTGGCATGAAAACAATCTGTACGTCGGGATGTAGAGTCTCTAAATAGTGTGGGTGGCAAGGGGCGTTGTCCATCAATAACAGGGCCTTGAAAGGTAGGCCTAGTTGTTGGCATTTGAGGCGGGCGTCAGGAACAAATTGCTTGACAAGCCAGTCAGACATAATGGCACTAGTCATCCACCCATTAGTGCTCTTGTACCAATAAGTTCCAGTGTCATTCATGTCGCGCAGGTTCTTGTAACATCTAGGGTGGGCAGCTGTGTGCACCACTACAGGCCGCATCTTGTGGTTGCCGGAAAGGTTCACAGTAAACATGACAGTGAACCTTGACTTGTCTATCTTGCGGCCCCTTGCCTGTTTCACAGATTTGGCAAGATATGTAGACTTTGGCATACACTTGTATTGCAAGCCACTTTCATCCACATTATAAATCTGATCCTTTGTGTAGCCACCATCCTCGATTATGGTCTTCAACACTCCAGGAAATGTGTTGGCTGCCACCGCATCTGCAGACCCACGTTCTCCGGTCACCTTGATGTTCCTTAGGTCCTTCCGTTTCATGAAGACATGGAGCCAACCGTTGGATGCCTTAAAATGAAAATTCTGGCCAGACTTTGTCCTAGCACTTGCGGTGGTGTAGAAGAGTTTAGCCTGCTGTTTGATATAGGCCTTATCCACCGGGACTTGCTCACGGTGTTTGCAGGCTAGGAATGCTGCCAGGTATCGCTCCATGACCACCATAGCTGGATTGTTGCTCCTGCAACGTTGGTCCATCATGGCAGCACCATAGGACTTCACGATGGTGTTGATCTTTTCTCGGTTAGCCCAGATCGTTCTAACTGTCGATTCCGCAAAACCCATTGCTCGACCGATGGCGGAGTTTCCTTCTCCTTTTCCTTTTCTTTTGATGACCTCCAGCTTCATTTGGTGGGTGATAAGTTTGTTCTTGCGAGGGGGCATGATGATGGGGGCAAAAAACTAATATATCACTGCACACGAGTCGGACTGCTGTTGCGCGAGCGTGGACTGAGGGTAGACTGGCGTATCCCACAATGCCCTGCGTGCCTATGTAACTGGCGTCCCTGCGCAGATGGATGCGCGGAATGGTGGGGGGCCTCGTGTATTAGCTGAACTCCCCGGAATTGCCCTTGTATCGGCCCCGGATTCGCGTTTTAAAGGTACATCACGCGTTTTGAAAGTTTTGGGTATGATTCGACCCCCTCCTCGTGTATAAGGTGAATCGCGTATTAAAGGCTCGCGTATTGGCATGCCAGACTGTATTGTCTATCTATCTATTGCCTGACGCCGTGATCCCCGAAGGGGTGGCCACGAACGAACCGCCCCCATGCACCTCTGTCCCCAGTCAGTCGACGCCCCTCCCCCCAACCAGCACCGCCTTCGTTCATGTAGTTCCTCACTCCATCCTTCCACCTCATATTCGGTCTACCTCTCCCCCTCTGTCCCTCCACCTCGCTCTCGTACACCCTCTTAGTCATTCTCTCGCTTTCCATACGTTCCATATGGCCGAACCATCTCAAGTTGTTCCTTTTCACACTTTCCAGCACATCTACCTCCACACCACACCTCCTTCTTACTTCCTCATTAGTATGTATTGTGCCCGAGTTTAAAAAAAAAAAAAAAAAAAAATGGAGATTGGGCTTGAGTAGATAGATATATACATACACATACATAAATATTATAATTACAGTATACCCAAAGATTTTGTTTTGTTTTTGTGAGAAGTTTAAGGGGATATTTCCACTTGAGGGATTTTTTTCTTGACTCCTTTCTCCCTCATGTTTAGCCCCATTGCTTTTCTAATTTAAGACGTTCGCCCCATTATTTTGACGATTTTAAGAACTTTCGACCCATTTCTGTCAATTTTAAGACCTTTCGTGCCATTTAGGTGTCGATTTTATCCTGGCGAGCGATAGCGAGCCTGTAATTTAAGAGGAACCGGCTTTAAGCCGGGACATTTTTCTATCGAAAAATGTACAAATTTATCTTGAAAGGGGCTCAAGGGGGTGTAATCTTAAGCTTGAAGGATATCTAGGGACCAAACTAAAAACCTCCCCTTAACCAGACCACTGAGCTCCCATAGAGCTGGCCCGAAGGATAAGAACGAAAGGAGAAGAATAAAGGAAGAGAGAATTAAATCAAATCAAGAAGAGAAGTATCTTTGAGGAAACGGGAAATACGGTAGAAGGAAAAAGAAGGAGAATCTTCGAAAATGTGAGGTAAATCAAAATTGCCAAAATAAAGTGATCGGAGACGGGAATACCGGCGACAGTCAGTGAAAATGTGGCGAATTATTAAACGCGTAACGCACACGGTGCACTGGGGTTGAGGGTCGTGAGGGGATGACATCAGGTAACCATGAGACAATCGCGTATGACCAATCCGGAGCCTGGATAAGAAAACTTCAGAATGACGGGACGATTGACATTAACTCCTTGCGACATATATGACGCGATCGCGTCATATGAATAAGTCCACCAAAAACTCATATGACGTGATCGCGTCATATGGACTTATCTCTATACCTCTCCAATAAGTTATGACGCAATTTTGCGTCATATGAGCTCAGTAAGTCCGATAAGTTACCATACGATAAAACCGTTGGTGGCAACCTCAGCCTCCTGCGATAATTCTAACGGCCGCAGTGTTGTTGTGAGTGTAGTGCGAGGCAGTGGCAATGATCCTGGGTCTCCCGCCTCCTTGGACTTACTGGAACATAATATGTCTGGGGGAGTTAAGAAGGCCAAGAGCCGGCTGTAGATTTAATACTGCGAAGTTGATGAGCATCAGGAGATTGAGATGACCAAAAGATCTTCCAACGTTGAGTAAGTATCGGACGCAACACTGTAACCCAGTCGGTGGTGGGTAAGTGACTCTGTGAAACCGGCAGGAGATGAAAGGCATCTTTGGCTGTTCGACCAGCATTTTCGTTACCTTGGACACCGACGTGTGCAGGTACCCAGCAAACTTGAATTTGGAATCCACGATCGTATAATGTGTGGAAGGAATGTTGGAGTCGGGAAACAAGAGAATTACGCGGGCTGTATCCCTGAAGTGCTTCAAGTGCACTACGCGAGTCACTGTAGATAAAATAACGAGTTGGGTGAGATTCACGGACGATGTCAAGAACAGTCTGGATAGCAGACAATTCGGCAGTAAAAATTGAGGCCTGGGCAGGGAGCGAGATCTTAATACATGAAGTGGAGGACACTGCAGCACATCCCACACCCGAGGAAGATTTGGAACCATCCGTGTTGATTGCAACTTGTGATGGTTTCCGTCGCATATGTTCGAGGACATGTTGGCATAGAACAGTAGAATCGGTAATATGACGTCTAGGTAAATAGGATAAATGTGTGCAGACTTGAGGTAAACGTAAGGTCTATGGGGGATTTGTGGGAAAAGAAGGGGGTAGGCAGATATTGAGGGAAAAAAGGCAAGCAGCCCTGTTAGGGAAGGAAAGGGTAGGAGCTCGAGGGTCGTGGAAGAGAACACTAGCAGGGGAACCACTACCTTGAAGGCTAACGATTGTACTGTAATGGGAGTTCTCCAATATCGGCCAACATAGATAGAGTGGGAGACGGCCGGAAGGCACCTGAGCAAAGGCGTAAACCCTGATGATGGATGGGGTCAAGACGTTTTAAAGTTGTGTCAGAAGCCGCGCCGTAGATAGAGCACCCATAATCAATGATGGAGAGAACAGTGGCCTTGTAAAAAAAAGAGCATTGTGGACTGTGTGGCGCCCCAAGAAGTATAAGAAAGTTTTTTGAGGAGGTTGAGGGCAGAATGACCTTTCGCCCGAACATAAGCAACATGGGCAGCCCAATTGCTATGAGAATCATATACAAGGCCTAAGAACCTTACCTCCGAGAAAACCGTTATGGGGGTGTTTTGGATCTTGAGATAGATATCCTGACCTTTGAGCCAGCGTTTGTCCTTATAAAACAGAATAGCCTTTGTCTTTTCAGCCGAAAATTGGAACCCAACAGACGTAGCCCACTTGGTAATATGACGAATGGCAGTACAGTAAAAGTCCGTTAATCCGACGACCGATGATTCGAATCTCCCAATAGTCTGAATTTTTCAATTTGAGGCCAAATCCGAATTCACCCGATGGTCCGAATTTCAAGAAGTCCCAAAGTCCCCTTTTTGAGGCATTAGGCCACTCAAATGACACATAATGGAGCACACACATATCATATGTTCATGAATTCACTTTAAAAGTTTACCATTGTCATTGTAGCCTATTACCTACTTCAAAACATTCAGATTAATGGTCAAAGGAAGCTACTGATATAAACATAAACACCTTCTTCTTCTTCTTCTTCCACATCGTCTGCTAGAGAGTTTGTTTTGCTCTTGAACGCATCCTTGGGACGCTCCGATGCGCTACTGGCTTGCACCGCATTTTCTGCAAGCGCATTCAGTCTTGAGCTTGAAAACGCACCTTTGGACGTATTAGTCTTGAGCTTGAAAACGCACCTTTGGACGTTCCGATGCGCTACTATTTATAGTTCAGTGATCGGAGCGTCCCAAGGGTGCTTTCAAGACAACAAGACAAGGGTGCTTTCAATACAATATAATATAACAGAGCACGTCACAAAAGGAAAATCACAAAATGAAAATTACAAGAACCTCTCAGGGAAGTGCCGTTGTTAAGGCATTACTTCCCGAACCACATCTGATCTGATCTTCAAGAGCAAGACAAACTCGCTAGTAGACGAAAGAAGAAGAAGACGTTTATAGCAGCAGATTCCTTTGACCATTAATCTGAATGTTTTGAAGTAGGTAATAGGCTACAATGACAATGGTAAACTTTTGAAGTGATTTCATGAACATATGATATGTGTGTGTGCACCATTGTGTCATTTGGGTGGCCTAATGCCTCAATGTTTTCGTCATACACAGGTTCATAGGGGTAAAGTCCGATAATCCGAAAAATCCACTAATCCGAACGAGGGCCGGTCCGCTGCCCTTCGGATTAACGGAAGTTTACTGTATTAAGAATCCGTTGGGAGTGTCGGAGTGAGCGGGAAGAGTAATAAATTGCCAGGTCATCGACAAAGACTATGGTGAACCCCCCGAGGAAGACATGCAACAACGCCATTGATCGCAATTGGAAAGAGAGCGCCACTCAGGACGCACCCTTGTGCAAGGCCCCGCTGAAGTTGGAAAGTGTCCGAAAGGATGTCTTCAATTCGGACAGCGAACGTACGATCAATGAGGAAGTTGGATAGAAAGATCGGGAGGCAGCCACGTAGATCGTGATCATAAAGAGTGCGTAGGACTCTATAATGCCAGGCAGTATCATATGCCTTTTGAATATCGAAAACAAATGCGACGGTGATATGTCGGCTGTCAACACCACGCCTAATAGAAGAGTCGAGAAGAACGTGGGAGTCAAGAGTGGATCGGCATGGTTGCGATCCAAACTGATTAACCCTTCAAACTCGGATGGTACACGTGTGTACCACTATGTTTTGCCCCCAGGAACCCGGGTGGTACAACATTGTACCAGTGGTTGAAAGCCTGTGAGCTTGGTGTGCGAGGCGTCGGTCCGACGCATGTAAACAACAGCCGGCTGGACCGACGCCCCGCATCTCCGGCCACAAGAAGGAGAGCGTCGCTTGTTCGTGTGTGCCTGTATGTTGTTGTTAAGTATCGAAAAGTATTGTAAAGTGGCTGTTGTTGCTGTAAGTTATCTCCACTGAAATCATCATCACAACTCAACCAGTTGACTTAGAAAGCTCTACTTAACGCCATTCTACAGGTAAATAACACAGCTACGCTTGGGGATGCGCGGGAATGCGGGAAGCAGTCAGCATAACAATGATACGGTAGTCTAGCCTAGACATTTTTCGGCCAAAACACCCGGGTTTCGGCCAATATTTATGTAATGCGTAGCCGGGGCTGGAGGGTTAAGAGAAAGAATGTCAAACTGGCGGATGCACCACGACGACACGCCTACGGTTATTTTAATGTAAAACTTGCAAAATCAACAAACCAAAACTTGGACAAACACAGTAAAGAGACAAAAGAACTAATCAAAATCGCTATGTGGAAACAACGCTTTAGCAAAAGAAAATTTAGAAATATAAGAAAACAATCCACCACACAGGGTGTACGTTTCTCCCCATTCAGGTATCGATTCTTCCTGGCGAGCGAGTGCGAGCCAACATTGTATGGAGAAATCGACACCTGGATAGGGATAAACATCTTAAAATAGTAGGCTGAATGGGGCCGAATGGATACAACCCAGAAAAAAAAATAAAAATAATAATAATAATAATAAAAAAGTGGGTCTCCTTAATCAAACATACTATATTTAATTCCATAGATATAATTACCAGTATTTCATGTGGTCAACTGTACAATCATCAGCCATAATACTTACACACCCTTATTAATCTGTATCCAATCCAGACAAGATGCTACAAATAATTCTTTCCCCTTCCTCTCTGAATCTGTATCGAATCCAAACGAGACACTACAATGATTCTTTCCCCTTCCTCTCTCTCATCCCCCCTCCCATTTTTAATCTGTATCGAATCCAAGACAAGATGCTACAAATAATTCTTACCCCTTCCTCTCTGAAACTGTATTGAATCCAAACGAGAAACTACAATGATTCTTTCCCCTTCCTCTCTCATCCGCCCTCCGTTTTTAAATCTGTATTGATTCCAAGACAAGATACTATAATCATTTTTTCCCCTCCCTTTCTGAAACTATTGAATCCAAACGAGACACTACAATGACTATTTCCCCTCTCTCATCTACCTTCCCTTTTTTTGTGTCTTGGTGGTGTAATGGTTAAGCTGTCTAAAAATCTGTGTGATAACCCGGGTTCGAATCCTGGTGGATCACATAATATATACTTTCATTAGGGGTGTTTGTTGGTTGTGGTGGAAAAAAAAAACAAAAAACAAAAATATGTATCGAAGCCAAAAGACACTACAATATATCCCTTTTCTTCCTGAATTTGTATCGAATCCAAAGGAGACCCTACTATCCTCAGTAAACCAAGTCCTTCAAATATTTAACTTATTCAAACTTCAAAAATTTTACTTATTCAATTCACGACTTCCCTTTAAATTTCCTAACATAAAAAGGGTGTGTACGTATTGTGGTTAGCAACTGTGCGACTCCTAGCTTAAGGGGAGATTTCCACTTGGGGGACTTTTTTCTAGACCGCTTTCTTCCTCATGTTTAGCCCCATTGCTTTTGAGATTTTAAGACGTTCGACCCATTAGTTTGGCGATTTCTTTTGAGATTTTAAGACGTTCGACCCATTAGTTTGGCGATTTTAAGAACTGTTGCCCCATTAATGTCAATTTTAAGACCTTTTGTGCCATGTAGGTGTCGATATTTTCCTGGCGAGCGATAGCGAGCCTGTAATTAGGAGGAACCGGCCTTTCGCCAAGAAATTTTTCTGCCGAAAAATGTACAAACTCATCTTGAAAAGGGGTCTAGGGGTGTAATTTTAAGCTTAATGGAAGTCTAGGGAACAAACTAAAAACCTCCCCTTAACCCGTTGAGTACCAGCGACGTGTTATATTTTATTCTAGCTATATTCAGACGATAGTATGCAGCTTAGGAAGGATCTGTGGTAGTTAAAAGGGATGGTCGAGATAGTTTAAAATCTTATTACTAGAGGTCCTTCCTAAGCTGACTATAATCGTCTACTAGTTACCAGAATATGATGAAAAGGACGTCCTGGTACTGAATGGGTTAAGGCAGTACAGTATCACACAAGCAACGTTTCCGTCAATTTTAAAGGGCAATTGTTGTCTGACAACTTGATAATATAAGTACAGTACCTGTACCATAAGATCTTAATTCCACTAGCGAACATACTCTTAACTTTGATCTTAGACGACCTTCAATATAAATTATAATGTAAAACTTGCAAAATAAACAAACCAAACCAGGAACGACATAATATAATGACAAAAGAACTTATCAAAATCACTATGTGGAAATAAGATTTAGCTATTAAAATGTAAAACTTGCAAACTAAAACCAAAACTGGGACAAAGACAATATGAAGTCAAATTAACTTATCAAAATCGCTATGTGGAAACCTTGCCCGTCTAAAAACTAAAAATTACAGGAAAATGTGCTCGTGTGATTCTACCTTCACATAAATAAATAGAGTTATACAAAATATAATTTCATTGGCCTTCAATGATCCATAATTTGTAGGGCCTATTTTTGTATTTTCATAAATTGTTTTCATTACTTTTCTATATATTTATATCTTCATTACTTTTCTATATATTTTTATCTTCATTACATTTTTCTGTAGCTTTTGATCTTTTCTACTACTGCACTTTTCAAAATATGATCCGTAATTTGTAGGGCTTATTTTTGTATTTTCATTACTTTTTCTATATAAGTTTAGCTTCATTTCATTTTGCTGTAGGCCTAGCTTGTGATCTTTATCTATTACTTTTCAATATAATAAGGCCTTCAATTTTCTCTACTTGTTATTTATTCCTAAAGTCAGTATCACACGAGATATTATTTAATAGTCCATTATTGACGATATGCCTATTAGTATAATAGTCTCCCTTCAAACGCTGCGTCGCCAGTTTTGAATCTACCGCGCGGGAGGACAGGGAGTACAACTTCATAAGTGCAACGCGTATTCTCTTAAGGAATCGTCTTTATGATTGGGTACTCTACGAAAAAACCTTGTAAAAAATAAAAAATAAAAATTAATTTAATAATTGCTATACTCAAGCTTCCCAACTGCGTGGATTTCTTGCGAGTGGATTCCTGACGCTGGCCCTCTAGCGTCTAAACTTCCTTCCACCTCCCGCGTCCGTTACGTGTGGGTGGGTTACACTGTGCTCCGGCTTCATTCTTCGTTCGATCAGTTCTAGTGAGTCCTTGCTCATTCGTATACATCTGAGTTGTATTGAACATGTTTTTAGATTAGCTAGCACAGACTACCCTATTGGTACGTCCGCAGGAGGTGTGTAAGTTAGGGTACTATTGTAACAGGCGCCTATGTGTCCCCAGGATCATTGCGCCATGTTTGTTATAGTATGTGTTGTGTTGCGCCTTTAGCTTTTGATAGTTATTTAGGAGGCTACCATTCCGCAAGTTTATTCTTACAGTTTCTTACAGTAGATCCTCTGGAAAAAGGCAAACTAGGCCTGTGTATCCAGCTCAGTACCAGTACTTGCACTGCTGCGGTCGTTCACGGTGTTGGCGGCGGCGGTAGCAGACGCAACATTTTTACTATTCTGTATTTTTGCTTTATAATCAAACTTCAAATCTTGTCTTCCCCATGCTTTATCAAGATTACTTTCAAACTCCCTTATTGATTCGGAATCGACTACATACTGGGGCAGTGCGTTCCACTCATTTACCACTATCACAAAATGAGTTCTTTGCCTTCTCAAGCCTATTTCTTTCTTTGTAAATTTTCTTTGAGTGTCCTCTCGTTCTTGTTCCCTCCCGCATCAAGAAGATACCTTCACACACATCCTCATCATACTTTCCTGACACCGTCTTAAAAGTCTTTATCATATCCCCTCTCTTTCTCCTATATGCCAGTGTCGGAAGCCCCAGTGTCCTCAACCTCTGCTCATAGCCCGCGTTCTTCAACGTTGGTACTAGCTTGCTAGCTCTCCTCTGCACTTTCTCCACTGCTTCTATATCCTTTACCATATATGGAGCCCACACCTGGTTCGCATATTCCAGGTGTGGCCTAACCAGCGCTGTATAGAGATGCCTGAAGATTTCTTCGTCAAGTGACACAAATGTCCTCCTTATCAGCCCTACAATTCTATTGGCTTTGTTTATCTTTTCCGCTAAATGTTCTGAGAAATTTAACTTATTGTCTATCACTACTCCTATATCCTTTTCTGCATTCACTTCCTCCATCGCTTCATACATACTGTATCCTACCTTGTCTATCTTGCTTGTCCCAATCCGCATGTACTTGCATTTTTTGGATGAAAAGGCATTAACCAATGCTCAGACCATCCCTTCATGCCCTCCACATCTCCTTGAAGCAAACCCACAACTTCCTTACTCCTCACTCTTCTATACAGCTTAGTGTCATCCGCATACAGGTATACCTCACTTCCATTAGTTATAACTTCAGGTAAGTCGTTGATAAATATAACGAACAGTAGTGGTCCCAACACAGATCCCTGAGGAACCCCATTTGCAATTTCCCTCCACCCCGAGCCTATTCCATTCACCAGCACCCTCTGTCTCCGATCTTTCAGGAAGGCTTCTATCCATTTCACACATTTCTCCCCTATATTATAGCTTCTAACTTTCTCTATTAACCTTTTATGTGGGACCTTATCGAAGGCCTTCATAAAATCACAATATACCACATCTATTACATCACCATCCTCTAGAATTTGCATTTATGCTTCAGGCCATCATTATGAGGTACAGTAGTTGCATAGTTTATTCTAGCAGGTGCTCCAGTTCAAGGTTGCCACACGTTGTGTGGAATCTTCTGGAGTCCGTATCTGCGCTTGGGCCCCTTACGCGGGCCTCTTCTCCACATGCTGCTGCTGCTGGGTCTTCGGAGCGTCGAGTTGCTGCCACTTTGATGTTTCGTCATTACCTCATGGTCAGCCTTATTAGGGGTCTCCAACATAGGCTAGGGGTTATTTATGAATTATAAATTAAGCTCTATATGTGTAAGCCTAATATTATCCTCGATATATATTTGTGTTTGGCATGTGTGCTTTCATGCTTCAGGGTTTTTTGGGAGACGTCCCGCTTATGTGGTGGGGTTTTCGGAGGTTTGGACTTTCCCATATAAGTCTTAAGCTCTGAAAATTTTGGTTCGTTTTTCCGGCGGCTTTCTCAAAAGAGCCGGCGTTGTGTGCTGAACCACTAACCTTCCGGCGGAATTTGCAAGATTCTTAACCCGGTGAGACCCAGCGTCGCACGTGTTGCGTCGGCAGTGTTTGATCACCAACTCCCAGCGACGCATCACGTGCGTCCGACATATAAAAAACACTTACGTGGGTCGTAAGGTAGGAAATGGCGGGAGAATAGGAGGGGGAGGTACCGTAGTGTGTGTGGGAGCCGGGCCAGTAGGTGTGAGCGGGCCGAGACAGCCGCGCGGCTGGTGGTGGTGGGCTTAGTGGGGATACTTTACACCCTTAGTTCACCGCCACTTTGAACCTTCATTACTCCGGTCGTATGGGAGCTAGAGGCTTGAGATTTATGTGAGACACTCCTTAGGATGTATGCCGTACAATGCCATACTCAGTTTCTACCCTAGTGCTCCCGGGCGGGTGGTCATGCGGGGGAGACGAACTTTCGAACCCCCTGCCCCCCAAATGACCGAAATGATTTATTTTTTATTTTTGTCTTCATTTCTCACCATTCTCTTCCATTTTGGCTCAACAAATTTTGATGAGGCTCCCCCCCCCCAAAAAAAAATGTCCGAGGTGATTTTTTCTTTTTTTTTTTTTTTTTTTCATTTCTCATCCTTGTCTTCCATTTTAGCAAACAAAAAAAAGAAGTGAAAATGGCTTGGGACTGGGGTGAACAAAATATTATAACTAGCCGGGGCTCAACGGGTTAAGGGAGTCAACTCGGCCCGCCGAGTGAACTCGCCCTGACCGATAGCCTCATTCAGTAACTTCTATCGCCCGGCGTAACAGTTAAGTGAGCTTAACCATGACTCAAGTCATGAAGCATATTAACGATCCATCTAGTGCTAATAGTCAAGGATAGTCCAATGCTTGAGGTCGTTTAGGCCAGTGACACTTAGTCACAGGTAAGCAGTTCATTTTGTGGGATACAAGGAGAGACCCGGGGTCTTTCTACCAGGTCTAGTGGAAGGTTAGCTTGGCAGTGGCTATAACTAACTTTCCGGCGGACTTGAGGTAGGATGTATTAACTCCTCTCAGGTTATCCTTATGAGCATTGATTCCTGGAACTCTTCTATTTCCAGAGTCTCATCAGCGGTCCCGGCAGCAGAGGAGTAACCACTTCCGGCAGGGGGGGGGGGTTCCCTAGCTCCATCATGCCTCGCTTTGACCTTTGCTCTACTCCCACTTGCTCATTATTACCAGTTTTTGCCCACGATTTATGTATAAAATGCCTTGATCGCTCAAGAGGACTATGGGTGTCTAAACGGTGTGCCGTGTGCTCTGAGTTACGAGCGGCGGTTTTTGATAAGAGAGATTTGTCTTGCTTAGCAGCCTTGAAAGAGATCAAGTCAACATTTAACGCTTATGCGAAAGACACTGCTCATAAAGCTCTCCATTGTGATGACGAGGAGCTCTGGGAAAACCTAGTCATTAAATCTCCATTAGTTAAGCCAGCTCCAGCGAAGTCAGTCAAACCCAAAATTAAATCTAAAGTACTATCCAAGCAGGTAGTGACAAGTAGTGAAAGTGACACCGCCGAGCCGAGCCGACCCCCCCACCCCCCCCCCACTGCACCACTTCTTCCACCAGAAACATGGAGTATTGTTTTCAATTTGGTAGACTTGTGGAAGCAGAGTACCTCCCAGTCAAAGAAAGAGGCCTTTAAGAAACCTTACTCGAAACCTAATAGCGGCGGGAAGCCCCATCCTACTCAGACTAAACAGTCATTTCGAGAACCAAAGCCTCCTCAACAACAGGGAGGTACTCAGCACAGACACAAGCAGGGTAAACAGTCAGGCTATACGGGTAAGTCATACCAGAAGCCTGCTCAAGGTCAGCCGCATGCCAAACCTAGCCAGCAGTCTAAACCCACTCCGCCGCCACCACCACCAAAAAACTAGTCAACTACACTCTCTCTCTCCCAGGGCCTGCCACAGGCGAGTTGGACCCGAGAGTTGTCCTACAGAACAGACCCAGTACAGAAACTGGGTCGTCCCGAGCATGTCGCAGGGCTTGGCCCCGGCGGTCATGGGCCAGGACAGTGACAAGCAAAGGCATATCTTGGAAGTGGCTCCGGCGACCTCGTTTACGTCAAACTCTAGAAGTCAACAATGTTTCTTTAGAGGTGGAGTCGCTTGTTCAGGAAATGATCAACAAGCAAATCATTGTCTGAGTAGATCCAAGTTGCCCTGTTTTCACCTCCAGACTATTTCTAGTGCCGAAAAGGGACAGTGTGCAGATGCGACCAGTAGTAGATCTCTCGCGTCTGAACACACATATTCACAATACACCCTTCAGGATGCTTACAGTGAATCAAATCAGGCTCGCACTCCCGCCGCAAGGCTGGATGTGTTCATTAGACCTGAAAGACGCCTATTGGCATGTCCCCATAAACAAACGGTTCCAAAAATTCCTCGCCTTGAGGATCAGGCAAGAGACTTACGTCTTTCAGAGAATGCCTTTCGGTTTGAACCTGGCACCAAGAATCTTTACAAAATTAGTCCGGCAGGCCCTCATGCCCTTGCTAGCCCAAGGTATCAAGGTGTGGTGGTATCTAGACGACTGGCTAGTAGTGGCGGAGTCAGAGGAGTTATGTCAATTTCATGTCAAACTAGTATTAAATCATGTACAAACTCTAGGGTTCAAGGTCAACTTGGCAAAGTCGCTCCTTGTTCCCACAAGAGAAATTCAGTGGATAGGACTGGTTTGGAACACTGCCGATCTGACTCTTACTCACGAGTGTGGACAATCGCAACAGATTTCGCAGGAAACAGTTTCTTTTTCTCCACAGTCTGAATACGACGAGGAAATCGTTGGAGTCCCCAGTCGGTTCACTCAACTGGATCCAATTAACTGTGAAGTTGGGCCGGTTGAAAGTCAAGAGATTAATCATGGAAGGCAACAAATTTTTCCCACTATTGCCGGCGGGAAAACTATGGCCGATTCCTCGATTAATTCACAACTTACTATCGGTCTGGGCAAAGACCCAAACATTGTACTCGATAATGACATGGGTTTCTCCTCCACCTACGGTATGGGTAGACACAGACGCTTCAGGGGTAATAGGTTGGGGTTATCAGTCCAATCTAGGTCACCAAGCTCAGGGTCTCTGGTCCCAAGACGTAACTTTTCACATCAACAAACAAGAGCTTCTAGTCCCATTATTTTTCCTTCAAGCTCACGGTGCCTCCCTACACGGGAAGTCAATTGTATTCAGAATGGACAACTTTACTGCAGTTCACTGCATTCAAAAGCAAGGGTCAATGAGGTCTCGAGAGTTGATGGAAGTATCAGAACAGATTTTTGCTCTGGCCGAATCGCTAAGCATTCATCTCCACGCATCTTACCTCCCGGGGATAGCGAACATCTGGGCGGACGCATTGTCTCGGAGACAGAGCACCCTAGTATAATGGGCTCTCCAGCAAAAAGTCTTCAATAAGATGATTGCAGAGCCATACCGTTCACAAGTGGAATATTTGCGGCGGAAGGGAATCACAGACTTCCCCTCTATCTGACCCGCCGGGCAAGAACTCCGGCAGGGGGTCCAGACGCTTTATTGGAGGACTGGAACAGGTGGAATTCAATCTATCTTTTTCCGCCTCCAGACGCTTCATTCATGTGTCGGGTAGTTCACAAACCACGGGGTTACCGGGGCATAGTCTCGATGATCGCGCCAATGTGGCCGGCTCAAGTGTGGTATCACCAATTACTCACGTGGTGCAGGAACCCGGTGTCACTCCCGGTCTCTGCATTCCACTTGGAGACAATTGACAACCTTCAGACCTTGCTAACTTTTGCCTTATGGACATTTACAATGCAAAATGGCTAACTCGATATGGGCAAAGTGTCACTAGTAAATTTCTGAATCAATATACTCTGTTAACCAGGAGACAGTACCAACCACATTGGAAAACTTTCACAACCTGGATAGTAGAAACAGCTCAATCTGATGCCTCAGTGGCTTTAATTTTTAAATACTTAGATTATTTGTTTGAACAGAAGCGCCTCTCAGTTGTTACTTTAAAGAATCACTTATCTGCCATTAGAAATCCCTTTTTCGACCTAACTGGTCTCTCCATACCACTGGCGGAAGAGAAAGGGTTCATGAGAGCATGTTTTAAACTACGCCCACCACCACGCCAGCTCATGCCTACCTGGTCGCTAGACAAAGCGTTAGCATTACTTCAGTCGCGCAAGTTTAGCCATGCGCCGGATTTTGAGTCAGTATTAAAAAAGGCTGTGTTCCTTATGGCTTTGGCGACAAGTAACAGAGTGTCAGAGCTGGCGGCGATGAGCAACGAGCCAAATTGTCTCAGGTTTGGGAGACTGCACGAACATGTGCAGATCGCGCCGTCTCCTACTTTTATTGCCATAAACGAACATTGTGATCACGTTTCTCAGAATTCTCAGTCCCGGCGCTTAAACGTGGACATACGCAACACATTTTATGCCCGGTACAAGTTTATGAGGATTGCACAACCTCTACAACCAGGCTTCCTATGGGTTAACCAGACAGGTAATCGCGTCACGAGAAGGAAATTGGCTTCTTTACTCGTAGATGTAATTAAGGAAAGTAATCCCGGCGTAATAGGTAGAGCCCACGACATTAGAAAGTGGGCTGTCTCCCTCCGGTTTATGCAAAAAATTTCCATTAACGACATAGCCGACACTCAGTTGTGGGCGTCTAATCACACATTCCTTACGCGATACCTGTCGGTCGCCCTGGACAAGCCAAAGCGGATCTGTGTCGCATTACGGCAACGGGTCTAGCAGTCCAAGTGCTATTTGTTTTTATGTTATTCTTCAGTTGAAAAAGGGGGGGGGGGGGTATGTGAAAAATACCCCTAAGACCCACTAGAACCCTCCGCCGGTTTGTGATAAATCACACGCTGTGATATGAGTAGAACTGGTTATTCATTTTTTTTTCATATTTTTTTTTTTTTTTCAGAAATCTATCATACTTGTATCTAGATAGTATTAACAAAAATGTACAAACAGATTTTATTGTACAAATAATTTTAAGGTCAGAACATGATCCTAAGGATTAGAGTTCTAGAGTATAATAATAATAATTCTTTATTCCAGACACATAAGATAGATACAGTATAAATACAGTACGACCTAATGGTCCATATCACATACACTTCTCGTCAGAGCACAGATAATAATTATACACAAAGATATATTAATAAAGACACAATAAAATAAAAAATACAGTAGGCCTATTTACAGAATAGAGCACATATCACATTTTGTCACAATATAACACAGATAGGCTAACTAAGGCTATTGCTCAATGTTGGTTAACACCTATTGCACAGATCATTGCTCATAGTTCAATTAGACCTATATATTACATTACAGTACATACTATGTGTGCAGCAGCTTCTGCCAGTGAGATATAATACGGGATTCATAGATATGATCACTAGACCAAAGAGCTACAATCAGCGTGTTACTGGAGGATTGCAGTCGCTGCGAAAAGCTGTACACCAGTCTCCTGATGACAGCCCGACAGCACTGCACATCCAACAGTGTGCACACCATACTAGTGCTTTCATATTTAGAGAGACCAATGAACATCTTGAGTATATTATGATAGGATGTACACAGACCATTTATGGTGGCTCTCTTATACTTCCACCACAAATGGGCCGTGTACATAGAGGAACAATATGTCCGGAACAAAGTGACTTTAGTTTCCCAATTACACATGTGGAATTTTCTCAAGATGGTGTTACCACGTAAATATAGCTGTCTGCGCTGACGGCCGATATCTGCATCATCTGAGCAATCGTTTGAGATAATGTGTCCCAGGTATTTTATTTTGTTTACTTCTTGAATAATTTGATTATTGAGTGAGAAATTTGGCAGTTTACTTTTATACAGTAATTTTGATCTAAATATAAGAACAGCACTTTTCAGTGGGTTGAATTTAACACAATGTTTACTACCAAAAGATTCACATATATCAAGAAGTTTGCTCAGACCCGCAGAAGACGGTGCAATAATGACCAGATCATCAGCATACATGAGATGGTTGATGATTTTATTCCCACCATAACATCCAATCTGCTCTTTATTCAATTTATCACTTAATTCATCCATATATACATTGAATAAGTAAGGTGAGAGAATACTACCCTGTCTCACTCCATTGGTTACTGTAAAGGAATCCGAAATAATGTTACCCCATCTTACATTAAATGTTTGATTGGCGTACCAGTACTTCAAGATTCTCAGTATATAGGATGGCACTCCCCTTGTTGCTAATTTATCAAACAGGATATTGTGGCAGACTCTGTCAAATGCCTTACTAGCATCAAGAAAGCATGCAAAAATAGAGCTGTTCATTTTGATGTACCCATCCACTAGCTCCTTCAGAGTGTAGATGCACTGGTCCGTACCATGATTCTTTTTAAAACCAAATTGATTACTATTAGTTGAGATATACACTGAGATTCTGTCTAAAATGATTAACTCTAGTATCTTACTTACAATACTGGCAAGGGCAATAGGTCTATAGTTGTCTTTTGATGTAATTTTTCCAGCCTTGTCTTTAATTACTGGTATCAAGGTAACGGACATCATAGATTCTGGTAGGAAACCATGGATTAGAAAGCTGGTAAAGCAACTGCTGAGTTTCTCCAAGAGGAGAGTGGAGGAGTACTTCAAATGTTCAGCATATATACCATCAAAACCACAGGATTTGTTAGCATCTAGCCTACTTATTGCAGCCTTGATTTTTTCACTTGTAACTTTAATTGTGTCATATTTTTCTTCTTTGTTACACTCTGTTGTAGCAGCAATGGTATTTCCTTGGTGCCCAACAGAGTTAAACAAAGTTTGGTAATGTGTTTTCCAAAGATTGGCTATGTTATTAGTACCAGAGATCCCATCTACACTAACGGGTAGAGGTGTGCAGCTATTATGCATTTTTTTAATATCCTTCCAGAAGGCCAATGTGTCTTTGCTAGCAAAGTTTTTGGCCAATGCTTCTCTTCTTAATACATTTTCATTGTTTTTATATATCTGATTGCATACTTGCATCTAGCCTTTAGTCTGGTGAACATGTCAAAAATGGGTCCCTGTCTCGGTTTGTTATGATCCAGCCATACACTACGAGCATCTCGGGATGCCTGGTATAGTTCTGAAACATGGTCATTCCACCCAGGTTTGTTAAAAGAGTAATTTTTGTTATGCTTGTGAAATACTATGTCACTAGCCTTAGTAAGACAAGATATAATATTATTGTACAGCTTGCTGACTTCTTCTCGATGACTAGCATTAACACAATTGGGGTCTTCACAGGTAATGGCATCCTCACTGCCAGGATCAAGCTCAGAAAGGAGAGTGTGTGTTAAAGTGCAAAATTGCTCACACTCCTCCTCGTCAAGCCCGCCCCATGGCAGTTTTGGATTTACACTATTGTTTGACTGGGTTAATTCTGGCGCTCTTTCCAAACTAGCTGTTAAGGTCAATGGGATATGATCTTCATCTGTATATGTATACTGAATTTCCATATTTGTTATCATATCATGGAAATCAGCACTAGCTACGGTATGATCTAGCCAAGACGTTGAGCCCCATGCTGCACTGACACATGTGTAACTACTATGAGGGAGCATGAGCTGAGAAGAGATAATTAGATCATGCTCACCACAGAAGTTAGTCATATGACTAGCAAACAGAGAGTTACTCATGTCCTTCAGATTAGCATTCCAGTCCCCTATTACAGAGTAGCAGGTGGTATTTAGTTCTTGTAAAAGAGCACTTAGCTCTCCAAGGCATTCCAGGTATTGTTCTTCATTTTCATTACATTGGTAGGGCAAGTACACACTAAGAATAACTACTTTCCGTTGGATATCTTCTATTTCTATACCTGTACACCATGGTAAATTTGTTACAAGTGGTTTAACCCGGCTGTCTAAAGAGTCCCTCCACAAAATAGCTACTCCTCCCGGTGGGTGACCTGCTACTAGACCATCCATAGCATCGGTTGTCGAGACCCCAAACCCATGAAAATTATCACAGATAGTACTGAGGTTACCCAAATCCTGTTTAAAATACCAAGTCTCCTGCAGGCACACAATATCACTGGTATTAAATACGTCTACTACATCAGGGCGTAGGAGAAGCCCTCTGTTGGTTTTAGGGAGCCCCCTACAGTTATAAGTAGCAATACGCAAATTGTTGGGAGATGAAGTAGACTTTATATCCATGATTAAGAGTTGTTGGGAGGGTGGGTTACCGTAGTTATAGAGTCCTCATTTGTTGATACCGGTACCTGTGCCCTACGTTCTCTCCACCAGTACACCGATGCTTCCTCTGGCCAAAGTTCTTCATCCATAAACACCTCGGGATTTGGACACTCGCAGTTTATTCTGAATGAAATATATGTGTGCCTATCAGACCAGGGAATAATTGGTTCAACATCCATACTAAGACTGAGTTTATTGGAGAGATATTCTTTCAAGTCGGATGCCGTCACTCCTGGCTTAAAACCTGTCGCGAATACTTTGGCTATGCGTGATCTTTTCACTTTTTTAACTGTACTTATCCCCGTACTTTTACCCTTAATCCCCTGATGCATAAAGTTCCTAGGTTGAATTTGCACAGCCATAGAATTCCTAACATTGTTTGTGGTACCAGTACCGGTACCTCCATTCAGCCTCTGTTCCCCCTCAGGTATGTGATGAGTTTTACCTTTGGTGGAATGTACCCTAAACCATTGTCCTTGAACAGTACCCTCCCCCTTATCACCTGAGGGTGGAGGCGTTGTGATCCTGTCGATAGGGGTTGTCGTCGAGCTCCTTCCCGTCGCAAGTGCTGTAGTGATGCCTTGCGCGTTGCCTGTACTTACAGCTACATTATAGGCCCCAGGTGTTGCTATACTCATTATAGCGGGTGTACTGCTTCCGACGCTCCTCACTGCAGGGTAGACTTCATTAATTTCCTCAGTGGCAGAAGTTACGTTGATGTTAGGCCTACCTCGGGTTGTCTCGTTGGTTCTACTCGTTATGGCTGTGGCTTCCTGTGTGATGGAGGAGGCGCCACTGGCACCTGGTGTGGAGCAGCTGGTGGTGGCATCAGTAATTTCCCCTGTGGCAAAGGTTTCAACGGAGTTAGACCTCCCTCGGGTTGTCTCGTCGGAGTCGTCGCCGTCGGTTTCTGATCGTTGTGTCGTGGACAGTTGTGGATGTGGCCGTGGTCTCCTGTGTAGTGGAGGGGGCGCTATCTGATGTAGTGCGGCTGGTAGTGGACACTGCAGGTGTGGTATTTATAGGCTCTGGATTAGTGTCATTTACAGATGCAGTAGGCCTAGGCCTATTTGAGGGAAAGCCACCTGAAGATATTAAATTTCCTTGGGATTGGCTGTAGTCCTCAATCACTAGCACTCTACTACTCAGATCACCAGTTGCACTCAATAAGTCCTTCATACAGTCATTTTGGGCTGAGGAACACTTTCTCAGATTAGAAACTTCTGACTGAGTTTTCTTGATCTCACTAAGGAGCACAGTAACGTCAACATGATCAAATTGGATGGGTGGGAGTTTACCAAGGTTATGGGCAACAAATGTGGGTATATTATTACCTTTTTCCAGAATCAGCTTAATTATGTCTTTAATATTCTCACTATTTTTGTTGGGACCCTGTCTTTTCCTGTTCCGGTGACTATTGTCGTCAGCACACAGTTCAAACAGTCTATTCTTGGAGGACACAATCACTTCCTCATCATAGAATTCAACACACAATTTTGTTAACACGTCAGTACTCAGAAAATTGGATTTATTAGTCAGGAAACACAGTAGCTCATCGATAATAAGTCCATCTTGGGAGGGGTGAGTTGGTCCCTGGCTTGAGATTGTCTCTTCGGGAGCCATGTTGTTGTGATCACTTTTCGACGGCACTTTATTTAGAGTAAATTCACACACTCCATTAAGAAACTACTATGTCCTTTATCAGAGTGTGAACACTAGGTATTCATGCACCTATGTGACAGGTAGAGTACTTGCTGGATGGCCCATTATGTGGAAAATGTGAGGTGAAAACTGGAGTCTAATCACACCGTCACACCATACTTCTTCTTAGTAACAAGTAACAAGTATAAGAATGTTCTCACTTAACATGCAATAGATCTCAAGTGAAGGTCCAATCATGTACAAGAAGCTCTTCTTCAAAGTAAAGCACTGCTTACCTTCTTTTATATTTTTATATTATTGTATGAAAGCAATAAAAATACTTAAATTGTTATACGGATTCTCTGTTACCTATGGTATTTGGGTTGGTGGTTTTGATATTGGTCACAAATGTCCCCCTCCAGTCTTATATATCAGGTATATCGTCAATGATGGAGGGGCCACTATTAAATTATAGGTTTGATTCCCGGAGGGAAGTATAGAAAACCTAATATTTAGTAGGGCCCCGTAATCATTGACTATGTTAGTGCCCTCCCTGCCATCCCCTTCCCATTCGCTGGATTTTTTAGTTGAATCTTGATATGTCAGAGAAGGAAGTGTAGACGCTAGAGGGCCAGCGTCAGGAATCCACTCGCAAGAAATCCACGCAGTTAGGAAGCTTGAGTACAGTATAGCAATTATTAAGTTAATTTTTCTGTTTTCTTTTTTACGAGTTTTTTTCGTAGAGTACCCAATCATAAAGACGATTCCATAAGAGAATACGCGTTGCACTTATGAAGTTGTACTCCCTGTCCTCCCGCGCGGTAGATTCAAAACTGGCGACGCGTTTGAAGGGAGACTATTATATTAATAGGCATATCGTCAATGATTACGATTAAATATTAGGTTTTCTTTACTTCCCTCTGGGAATCAAACCTATATTATAGTCAAGAATGGATGAGCAACATTTTGCTGGCAACATTTCTGGAATAATTTGCACTGGTATCGGAAACTAGACTGTTGTTAGATGAATTTAGGCAACCAAAATATTCTAAAGGTTGACCTCATTAGCTGCCAGACCAGTGTTGAGGATAAATGTTGAGTGAAAAAGAGCTTGTGTGATACCGGCTTTAAGAAATATTATAAATGTTGACCTCATAAGCTGGCAGACCAGTGTTGAGGATAAAAGTTGAGTGAAAAAGCGCTCGTGTGATACCGGCTTTATACTCCAGGTGATGTTCCGCCATGGCCATCCTTCACCAGGGGTTTCCCAGGCGTCGGAGATGATGATGATGATGATGATCTTGGGTTCTGGGGGAGCCGTCTTCTTCAACTGGATACTGCATAAGTCCTTAGTCCTGGGAATATATACCACCTTGTTATTACTGATAATAATAATAATAATAATAAATAATAACTGTGTGTATGCTTTCCATGTGTATTTTTTACCAGTTACAATTCAGTATGTATATTTTTTTTAGTATTCTTCATATATATAATTGATGTTGTTAAGCACATATTCAGACACATACCAAACACATCAGAATATTGACCAATCAGAGGCCTTGAGACACGCCACCTGGACCGACACTTGCCCGCCCAAATAAGTCGTTCCAAGTATCCGATTTCAACTAAGCAACTCCTCCAAATCACTGTGTTTTAAAGTTGAATAGGTCTTGGTTTGCGTTTCCTTCTGTTATTCGGTTAAGTTAATATACCTCTGATGCCTTCTAATAGGTGCCCTTGTATTTGATGTTTAGTTTTATATAACTCTGAGATACTCAAGAGGTTTAATCTGTTTTACTAAACCTGAAGCCATGGTGAGAGGCACGGTCTCGAACGATGAATCCAAGATGGCGAGCACAGGGTAGAAAAACGCGGGAAAAGTTGATTGTGCTAAGGAAAAAGGGCGCGCAGAGATAGGAGGGAGGGGTAAGGAGGGACTATATTTTCCCCCTCTGGGTCAGATGAGGACATGGAGAGGATCTATTAGTCTAGGTCACTGGTGTAGGGGAGTTTGGTTGTTAGTGGTAATGGACCTAATGGTATAGTTGTGAAGAAGGTATATAAACACCATTTGAGGAGGAGCACTTTGGGTCGCTTTTTCTGGTCCCCCTTCTTCCTCATGCTTAGCCTCATTAGGTTTTAGATTTTATGACGTTCGGCTCATTAGTTGGGCGATTTTAAGACCATTCACCCCATTTCTTCGTCAATATTAAATCTTTTCGTGCCATTTAGGTGTCGATTTTTGTCCTGGTGAGCGATAGCGAGCATGTAATATAAGAGGAACCGGCCTTCGGCTTTAACATTTTTCTATCAAAACAAATATACACATTTATCTTGAAGGGGGGTCTTCGGGTTTTTTTTATTTAAGCTTGATGGATGTCTAGGGAGGAAACTATAAAGAAAGATAAAAAAAAAAATATATAAATGAAAAAAAAATACGACAATCCCCCCTTAACTGATGTTTCACATATATTATCTTCCAGTCACAAACTTGAAGAAGCTACTGTATAGGCGAAGGGTTATCAATATAACGTTCCTCCTCAAATGGCGTCTGTAAGCAGGTTTTCTAAAATATCAATGAACGGATTTTGATGAAACTTCGCAAGTACTTTCATTCGATGCCAGAACCAGAATAGAAACAATAAACTTTTGACCAAAAAACCGACTCCCCCCCACGCCCCACACACCCTCCGAAATACGCTCCCTCAAAAAATTGCCATAACCAATTTCCAATCGAACTTCACGATATTAATTCTGAGACATGCTGGTTACATAAGGGCTTCACACGATATAGTACCTCTCATAGCCAAGTAATGGCATCAGGGGGTACCCACAATAATATTATTATATTGCCGTTTAGCATAGTCTTCACAGTAAAGTTAGACAAAGTAATGAGAGATTAAAAGGAACTTTTATTGATAATAATAATAATAATAATAATAATAATAATAATAACATTCACCCATTCAAGATCCGGTGACGCATTTATTTTCTGTTCTCTGGGTATCAATAGACGATTTCATTCAGATTAGGAAGGGTACATGGAAGTCAGAGGGTTGAGATAGTCTTTACCCATATAATTCCCACAGATCCCTCCTAAGCTGCATACAATCGTCTAATGATAGCCAGAATAAATTGTTCAAAACGCGTCCTAATCTTAATATAATCGATAATATATTAAGAAAATTATAAGCATCATTATAACACGACGATTGAATTATAAATGTATATCCGTCCCATATATGCGTTATAAATACTCGTTCATTGACATTTTTGCGCTTCGTTGGTCGTGAGTCAAAATTTATCAGGGGCATAATGGGCAGTGGGTGAATGTCTGGTCCATTTTTATAGGCAATATAAGTTTCCTTATTGACTGTACCTTTAGACCACTGCGGGGGGGACCTATATATATATATCAGCTCCATTAAACCTTTGAAGATGGGGACGCGTTTTGAACAGTTCATTCTGGCTATCATTAGACGATTTTATACAGCTTAAGGAAGGATCTGTGGGAATTATAAGGATAAAGACTATCTTAATTAACCCTTTGACTTCCATGTACCCTTCCTAATCTGATTGAAATCGTCTAATAATAGCCAGAGAACAGAACAGAAACGCGTAATCGGATCGTGATAGGGTGAATGCTACTGTCAGATTATTTTACTTGATTTAGGAAGGAACTCGAGTAATGAAAGGATTAAAGCGTATTCAGATTAACCCTCTATCACAGCTCCTTACTAAGCTTAATAAATTTGGCGGTAGATAGCTAGATTAACCCTTTCTGTGCACGAAGATATGTTTCAGCGTTTTCTTCTGGCCGAAATTAAGTGAATTTATTAAGCTTAGAAAGAGTTTGTCGGAATTAAAGGGATGTTTGAGATAAATGTTACCCCTTTTGGTTACTCTCTCTCTCTCTCTCTCTCTCAATTGAATTATACGACCCGTTTGACTTACCAGAAATGTATAGATCAGAAGGGATGTTAGCGCCACTCTTCTGAAAAAATACATATATTAAGGGTAGATAGGCCGCCTTTTTGGTCTATTTATTTATTTATTTATTTATTTCTTAGTTTCCTCACTAGACCTCCCTCAAGCTTAGAAAAACACATCTTAAGCCCCCTTCAAGAAAAAGGTGTACATTTTTCGGTAGAAAAATTTCCCGGCCGTGTTCCTCTTCAAATTTCAGGCTCACTATCGCTAGCCAGGAAAATATCGACACCTAAATGGCACGAAAGGTCTTAGAATTGACAACGAAATGGGGCGAAAGATTCGCCGAATTCGCCGAACTAATGGACCGAACGTCTTATAATCTCAAAACAAATAGGACTTAACACGATGAAGAAAGGGGACCAGACAAACTACCAGTCTCCCCTTAGTCCAGGAAAACAAATCTGACAAGTGGGAAGTGAAATAAATATATCCTGACGTTTCGAGATCAGCTGCTTCCGTTTTTTATCATTTAATTTTATTATATTTTATTTTATTTTATTTTTCTCTTTCACTTGGAATGGGTATGACAGTTTCCTTTCTATTCTTTTGTTTTAGTTATATTTTTGCGTATGGATTATTTGCAAGTTAATACGAATGAAAATAATGTCTCCATTATATAATTCCATCATATTTGTTTATTTTTTTGCAGCGTTAGACGATTTTATTTAGTTTGAAGTGAATATCTTGGACTAATCAAGTAGATAATTATCAAACAAAATAATGCCAAATGTGTTCCTGTATCCTTAATTTATATATATATATATATATATATATATATATATATATATATATATATATGTTATGCCCTGTTTTTCTACAGGTTTAACTTGGGTAATGTGAGTTCTAAATTGACTGGGTATATAAGGCTGCATGCACAATACAAGATATGAGGAATAGAGAACACAAAGAAACACATGGTAGCAAGTTACATGATCACGTTTATTGATATACCACTGCAGAATACTTGTGTAAGACAATATAATAGAATTGAACAACACTAGCATAAGTGGATCTGGATGGAGCCTAGTCTCCCACTTCCAACGTTCAGGTATTAATCTTCTGATCACTGGCTTTGATTTCGCAGGTTTATATACCGAAGACCATCAATGTTACTTATAGATTCATATTCACTGTTAGATTTATTACTGGTAACTCTGGTGCACAAGTAGTAGTTCACAGACTAGATTAGACACACGTATTTTTAGAGCACGGGAATTCTAGTTACCTCAGGGGGTACTGATCTAAGTTTTATATCCTTGTCTCAGAAATACATAGAACGCAAATCAGTGGGCGAACGTTAGATATCACTAGAGTTTTAATATCTGAATAAAGTAATTACGAGAGTCAAGGTCGCCTGTTAATTAAAGAGCACTGATCGCTTAGTACGTCCCAAATGGAATGGTTAAGTATGAATTACACTGGGCAAGGTCTTAGCCACTTCGTAGAAATATTAATTAGTGAATCTAAAACAGCACAGTAATGTAGTACTGCTAAAGGGAATCTTGGGTAGTATCTGATGGGTCTGGTCCTGGTTATCTTGCGTCCATGATGTTGGGGGCTAACGACTGGTTCCGCGGCCGTCCAGGGGGGCCATATGTGTGAAGTTCTTCAATACGTGGGCAGGTCCTTCTATCCAAATCTGCCACGGAGTCTGCCGGTTCTGGGATCTCACTCCGGAACAACACAAGGGCAGAGCTAGAAATTAACTGCAGGGTAGTGACCCCTGGTTGGTGTCTAGCTTTCAACTGATTTGACTGGGGGCGGGAGTTAGATTTATAGGCTCGGTTCTGGACCCTGCAGACAGTAGGGATCTCGAGTCTTATGGACTTAATTGAGCTCTCAATAGATATGGGGACTAGGTAAGATGGTATTTACTGTTGTGGCACAGGGCGATAGGAAGCCTTTATATTTTCATATAACTGAGCCTTAGTAAGAGGTACTATTTTGGCTATACTGGACGTATTTAGGGGAGAGAGACTGGATCTACTTTGCGAGGAGGATGGGGACAGCTGTGATAGGAGCGTCTCTCTAGATTGTTCAATCTTCATTCTATGGTATAGCTGAGGTGCTAATTTAGTGATCAGAGCATGCAAGAAAGGTAAATGGTTTATTGTGAGGTAATAGAGGTTAGTAAAGGTGTTAGTCATTCATGGTTAGTTCATTGATAGGAAGAATTCCTGTGCTACCTGGCAATGACTCGAGAGTCAAAACAGGGGCCAGGTATACCTCCGCGGGGGTGGGGGTCTCCCTCCTCGGGTGGGCAAAAAGGGGGAGCTGGGCGCCCTCTCTGATATAGTCGTCCGGCGGCTGTGGCTAGGGGCTTGCCATATCACCAGTGTTTGTAATAACCCTCTGTGTATGAGACAGATGTGAGTGTCTTTAATACCAAAACCGAAGGTGCCTTAGCTAGCTGGTTTTACTCGGCTGGTTGTTAATTGTAGGGTTTGCTGGATATGGTGGAGACTGGGTTGCTAACTCTGCCACATTTATCTGGAAGTATGACAATAGAAGTTAGTTACTGGCGGGGCGGCTAGCCTCGCACCGACGACCATTGGGTGCAGGGTTGTGAATGTGTTGTAAGAGAATAGATGGCATGCAAGGGGCTAGTAAAGTTCTAATGTTGTTCTGGCCTACTAAGTGAAGGTAGGCTGGATAGGAGTATATATATAAAAGGTTGGAGAGCGTTAGTAACGGACAATTCAAGGATCTTCAAGAGGTATGAGAGAGAGGCTAGGTCGGACAAGAGTCGAGAAGCGCGGGTGTCTTAATGAGAGGGGGGGGAGAGTTCAAGGGCTACAGGGAAATTTTGCCCCTAAGGTCCCTGGGCGTGGGGGTGGCATTAGGCTACAATTGATATGGAAGTTTGAAAAGGCAGTAGAATACGTTAGCCAAATGCTACCGGGGAATGCAACTATGGGGTGGTATATGAGTCTGGAAAAGATAGAGTTATGTGATCAGTCAGAGGGTTATGGATACTATTAGTTGGCCCTGGGAACTGCGTTTTCTATTAAATATAAAATACCAACCACAGTGGCAGTTCGTAGGGGTACTTAGTTATTGTTTCGGGGTACTTATGACAGATACTGATAACCAGGTTATCTTACATAATCTCTGGTTGGGTTAAGAGGTGTAAGACACGAAGTAAATTGGCGTAGTGTGGACTGTGGATACGAAGGAGGCAAGGGGAAGACGTATGACAATTGTGGAAAGTAAATGGAAAAAGGTGAACACAATGGCGGATAAAAATACTTAACCTAAGGATTGCATACATAGATTTATGGGGCGATGGGTCTTCAGAAGCTTAGTCTGGCAAGACAAGATGTTAGGGAATGTTAATATTAATACTTAGTTACTAGAGGAGCAATGCAAGGGGCGACTGAGCACGGGTTACATATATCTATACTCGTCATGGAAAATGATATAAGAGATCTAGGGACAGCGTGGGTGCTTTAACTTCTAAGATATAACATCTACTTCTCGGATGCAAGAACATACATAGATATAATTATGGCTGTCTGATGTGTTGGCATTGGCTCAACGTCGGGACAGGCATGGGTGTTTTTAATATGAATGTATATTCCTGTTCATCATCTTTGTAGTTAATAAGTGTAGGACACGAGGGGTTAGTGTACGTGAGGTGTGGAAAATGGTCGGTTTTAGAAAAGGTAAATGGGTGTGTCCTGGAGCTGTTTAGCCCTGCGGGCTTGGCTGTCTGAAATGGCTGGCTCGGTCAGCTGGTCCTTTCGTTCTGTGGACCTTTCCTTTGGTGTTTCTGTGTGGTGTTCGTTCATGGCTTCTGTGGTGGGCTTCTCGTTCTGGGGCATTTTACTTCCCTCTCCTTCATTATAGGCTCGTCCTCGAGCCTCAAGGGTGAAGTAAAAAGAAGCATAGTCAGAAAAGTGTAGGTTAACAAGAAAAGTAGTATGACTAAGGGAAAAAAAAATATATATACAGTATATGGAAAACATGTAAATTTAAGAAAGGACAGATACTTAAGAACACAGGAAATTAAGAAGAGGTAAAGTGTTTAACAATGTATAAAGCAAATTTAAAAGATAGTCAGAAAAGTGTAGGTAACAAGAAAAGTAGTATGACTAAGGAAAAAAATATAGTATATACAGTATATGGAAAACATGTAAATTTAAGAAAGGGCAGATAATTAAGAACACAGGAAATTAAGAAGAGGTAAAGTGTTTAACAATGTATAAAGCAAATTTAAAAGATAGTCAGAAAAGTGTAGGTAACAAGAAAAGTAGTATGACTAAGGAAAACAAATAATATATACAGTATATGGAAAACATGTAAATGTATAGAATCATGCCCAATCGCTTAGGAATTGAAAACATTCGAAACAATTTAGTACAATAATATCCTCATCATCATCAGGGGGGGGGGGGGGGGTATTTAGGGTCGCCGTTAGTCTGGGTGACGGTCTGGTAATAGGGGGTGGTGGTTCACTTTCACTTTGGAAGGGCGGGGTGGATATACCGTTAGTTTTTTTGTCGTTAGGAATGTGGGTCTGGGGGCGAGCTGGCCCGAGGCCAGTTTTGGAGGGGGGGTCTAAGTGGTTTCGGTCGGGGGTAGTGATAGGGGGGTTTTAAAGATGAAACGGGCAGGTCGAGTCGGGGTTGTTGTTGCGGAAGAGGTTGGTGCTGGGGAGGGGTTGAATTGTGTAGAGAGTTGTGGTCGTGAGTGGGGTTTGGGGAAGGGTGAGTAAGGCTGAAGGTTGAGAGTTTACTATGATCGGGTGGTTTGGAGGTTTGGTGTGTGGGGATTTGATAGGGAGATGGTGGGGGGGGTCTGGGCAGGCAGGGTTGTGGTTTGAGAGGGGAATTTAGACTGATTTTATTTCCGGGAGAGACATGGATGGGATTTCGAGGAGTGGTTGAAGTTGAGAGGTTGATTATGTTGTTTGGGGCGAGAGAGAGAGTATTTTGGGGTTTAGCCAAGGTGGAAAAAGTTTTGTGGTTGGATTGGGATGGGAGTGGTATTTCGTCGAGCGGGATCTTTGGGGGGGGAATTTGGGGCGGGTGGGGTAACGGTGAAGAGGGAGAGGTTGAAAGTTTAGCTGGGCTCATGATGGTGGGGGACCGACTGGTGAGCAGGTGTTCGGTACGCATGAGGGGGGGGAAATCACTTTGGTGGGGGTCACGCGTGAGGGGGGGATTAACGGCGCGTGTGGGAGGATCCGAGTGGTGGGGTGTGTCGGTGGCAGTGACGGTTTGCTTAGAGGTTATCTGGGGTTGGTGGGTTTGTCTGTCATGAGGGGGTGAGTCAAGTGTGGGGTTTTGAAGTTTATTAGGGGTGTGAATTGTGGGGGGGTGGAAGGGAGCTACTGACGGAAAACTGTCACAAGGGAGATTTTGTTGGTGGGGGAATAGCTGAGTATTTCTGGGGGAAGGGGGGGAACATAGTTGGGTCCTTAGGTCGTCACGCGTGAGGGGAGGATTAACGGCGCGTGTGGGAGGGTCAGGGTGGTGAGAGGTGAGCGAGTTAGGAAACGGGATTTGTTGGGGGGACTGCGGCGGGTTGATGGGGGAAGAGTTAGGTGTAGAACAGGGGTTATTGGTAGAGGACTGATCTATTGATTTGGGGTTGTTAACAGGACGAATTTTAGGAATCTTCTTGGTGGCAGTCACGGTCTGGTTAGCGGTTATCTGGGGTTGGTGGGTTTGTTTGACATTAACAGGACGAGTTTGGGGAATTTTCTTGGTGGCAGTCTCGGTCTGGTTAGAGGTTATCTGGGACTGGTGAGTTTGTTTGACATGAGAGGGCGAGTCAATTGTGGGGTTTCGAAGTTTTCTAGGGGTGTGAATTGTGTGGGGGTGGAAGGGAGCTACTGACTGAAAACTGTCACAAGCTACCGACGGAAAACTGTCACAAGGGAAATTTTGTTGGTGGGGGGATAGCTGAACATTTCTGGGGTCATGTGGAAAATATGTTGTGGTAGGCCTACATAGGTAGGCATAGCTAGAATACGGCTCTTGTTGGGGGGGCTGCTGAGGGTTGGTGGGGGGAGGTCGGTAAACTGTCACAAGGGAAATTTTGTTGGTGGGGGGATAGCTGAACATTTCTGGGGTCATGTGGAAAATTTGTTGTGGTAGGCCTACATAGGTAGGCATAGCTAGAATACGGCTCTTGTTGGGGGGGCTGCTGAGGGTTGGTGGGGGGAGAGTTCACTGGAGTTGGACTTTCACCGGAAGTCATTTTGGAAGGGTGCACGGAGTCTTGGATAGGGGCTAAAAGGTTGGATAGGGGATTCATCGAACTGCGTAGGCATTCTTCTCTGATGGCGAGCATATGTTCTTCGAATAAGCCATACGGGTCGAGATGGGCGGTGATGTGGGGTGGGAGGATGTTTAACAAAGCGGTGAATAAGAGTTCATTTTGTTGGTCGTAATCTTCATAGCTATACGTGGTCCTCACGTATCTGTAGAGTTGTATGAGGGTCACATTTATATCCCCTTCATACTTGATCTCGTCGACTTTTATTATTTTGGGGGCGACGGGGGAACCCAAAAGTGGATCTAAGGTCCGGATCACGAAGGATCGAAACTGGTTCCAGGTACTCTCTGGCGTATCCTGTGTCACCATTTGGTGAACAAATTCTTGAAAGGTAGGCTTATCAACAAGTTGGGAAACGGCTTCTCCCAACTGTATAATATGCAAAATTGCCCAGGCGATTTTTTCGTGGTCATTATGAAGTACCACATCGTACACTGGCTTTATTATGTCTAAGTAACTGGTGATATCATAAGTGTTTATATCATACTTGGGAATGTGTGCGAATGGCTGAAGATTTCGCGATGTTGCCATGCTTCTACTGTTCCAAACTTGCAGTGTAATGCAACCTTTTATCCGAATCAAGAACCACCGCTGCCGCCAATGTTATGCCCTGTTTTTCTACAGGTTTAACTTGGGTAATGTGAGTTCTAAATTGACTGGGTATATAAGGCTGCATGCACAATACAAGATATGAGGAATAGAGAACACAAAGAAACACATGGTAGCAAGTTACATGATCACGTTTATTGATATACCACTGCAGAATACTTGTGTAAGACAATATAATAGAATTGAACAACACTAGCATAAGTGGATCTGGATGGAGCCTAGTCTCCCACTTCCAACGTTCAGGTATTAATCTTCTGATCACTGGCTTTGATTTCGCAGGTTTATATACCGAAGACCATCAATGTTACTTATAGATTCATATTCACTGTTAGATTTATTACTGGTAGCTCTAGTGCACAAGTAGTAGTTCACAGACTAGATTAGACACACGTATTTTTAGAGCACGGGAATTCTAGTTACCTCAGGGGGTACTGATCTAAGTTTTATATCCTTGTCTCAGAAATACATAGAACGCAAATCAGTGGGCGAACGTTAGATATCACTAGAGTTTTAATATCTGAATAAAGTAATTACGAGAGTCAAGGTCGCCTGTTAATTAAAGAGCACTGATCGCTTAGTACGTCCCAAATGGAATGGTTAAGTATGAATTACACTGGGCAAGGTCTTAGCCACTTCGTAGAAATATTAATTAGTGAATCTAAAACAGCACAGTAATATGTAGTACTGCTAAAGGGAATCTTGGGTAGTATCTGATGGGTCTGGTCCTGGTTATCTTGCGTCCATGATGTTGGGGGCTAACGACTGGTTCCGCGGCCGTCCAGGGGGGCCATATGTGTGAAGTTCTTCAATACGTGGGCAGGTCCTTCTATCCAAATCTGCCACGGAGTCTGCCGGTTCTGGGATCTCACTCCGGAACAACACAAGGGCAGAGCTAGAAATTAACTGCAGGGTAGTGACCCCTGGTTGGTGTCTAGCTTTCAACTGATTTGACTGGGGGCGGGAGTTAGATTTATAGGCTCGGTTCTGGACCCTGCAGACAGTAGGGATCTCGAGTCTTATGGACTTAATTGAGCTCTCAATAGATATGGGGACTAGGTAAGATGGTATTTACTGTTGTGGCACAGGGCGATAGGAAGCCTTTATATTTTCATATAACTGAGCCTTAGTAAGAGGTACTATTTTGGCTATACTGGACGTATTTAGGGGAGAGAGACTGGATCTACTTTGCGAGGAGGATGGGGACAGCTGTGATAGGAGCGTCTCTCTAGATTGTTCAATCTTCATTCTATGGTATAGCTGAGGTGCTAATTTAGTGATCAGAGCATGCAAGAAAGGTAAATGGTTTATTGTGAGGTAATAGAGGTTAGTAAAGGTGTTAGTCATTCATGGTTAGTTCATTGATAGGAAGAATTCCTGTGCTACCTGGCAATGACTCGAGAGTCAAAACAGGGGCCAGGTATACCTCCGCGGGGGTGGGGGTCTCCCTCCTCGGGTGGGCAAAAAGGGGGAGCTGGGCGCCCTCTCTGATATAGTCGTCCGGCGGCTGTGGCTAGGGGCTTGCCATATCACCAGTGTTTGTAATAACCCTCTGTGTATGAGACAGATGTGAGTGTCTTTAATACCAAAACCGAAGGTGCCTTAGCTAGCTGGTTTTACTCGGCTGGTTGTTAATTGTAGGGTTTGCTGGATATGGTGGAGACTGGGTTGCTAACTCTGCCACATTTATCTGGAAGTATGACAATAGAAGTTAGTTACTGGCGGGGCGGCTAGCCTCGCACCGACGACCATTGGGTGCAGGGTTGTGAATGTGTTGTAAGAGAATAGATGGCATGCAAGGGGCTAGTAAAGTTCTAATGTTGTTCTGGCCTACTAAGTGAAGGTAGGCTGGATAGGAGTATATATATAAAAGGTTGGAGAGCGTTAGTAACGGACAATTCAAGGATCTTCAAGAGGTATGAGAGAGAGGCTAGGTCGGACAAGAGTCGAGAAGCGCGGGTGTCTTAATGAGAGGGGGGGGAGAGTTCAAGGGCTACAGGGAAATTTTGCCCCTAAGGTCCCTGGGCGTGGGGGTGGCATTAGGCTACAATTGATATGGAAGTTTGAAAAGGCAGTAGAATACGTTAGCCAAATGCTACCGGGGAATGCAACTATGGGGTGGTATATGAGTCTGGAAAAGATAGAGTTATGTGATCAGTCAGAGGGTTATGGATACTATTAGTTGGCCCTGGGAACTGCGTTTTCTATTAAATATAAAATACCAACCACAGTGGCAGTTCGTAGGGGTACTTAGTTATTGTTTCGGGGTACTTATGACAGATACTGATAACCAGGTTATCTTATATAATCTCTGGTTGGGTTAAGAGGTGTAAGACACGAAGTAAATTGGCGTAGTGTGGACTGTGGATACGAAGGAGGCAAGGGGAAGACGTATGACAATTGTGGAAAGTAAATGGAAAAAGGTGAACACAATGGCGGATAAAAATACTTAACCTAAGGATTGCATACATAGATTTATGGGGCGATGGGTCTTCAGAAGCTTAGTCTGGCAAGACAAGATGTTAGGGAATGTTAATATTAATACTTAGTTACTAGAGGAGCAATGCAAGGGGCGACTGAGCACGGGTTACATATATCTATACTCGTCATGGAAAATGATATAAGAGATCTAGGGACAGCGTGGGTGCTTTAACTTCTAAGATATATAACATCTACTTCTCGGATGCAAGAACATACATAGATATAATTATGGCTGTCTGATGTGTTGGCATTGGCTCAACGTCGGGACAGGCATGGGTGTTTTTAATATGAATGTATATTCCTGTTCATCATCTTTGTAGTTAATAAGTGTAGGACACGAGGGGTTAGTGTACGTGAGGTGTGGAAAATGGTCGGTTTTAGAAAAGGTAAATGGGTGTGTCCTGGAGCTGTTTAGCCCTGCGGGCTTGGCTGTCTGAAATGGCTGGCTCGGTCAGCTGGTCCTTTCGTTCTGTGGACCTTTCCTTTGGTGTTTCTGTGTGGTGTTCGTTCATGGCTTCTGTGGTGGGCTTCTCGTTCTGGGGCATTTTAATATATATATATATATATATATGTATGAGGGTGCAAATATATATGTATGAGGGTGCAAAGGCGGCAGTACGTGTGGAGAGTGAGCAGAGCGAGTTCTTTGACCTGAATGTTGGTTTGAAACAGGGGTGTGTGATGTCCCCGTGGTTGTTTACTGTATATATGGATGGAGTTATGAAAGAAATACTATCAAGAGCAGTGGATGTTGGTGTATCGCTGAAAAGGGAGGGAATTGAGTGGAAGCTACCTATACTGCTGTTTGCGGATGATACAGTTCTGATGAGTGATAATGAATGGGAGTTGCAGGGTCTGGTAAATGAGTTTGGAACAGTGTGCGAAAAACGGAATTTGAAGGTAAATACGGGGAAGAGCAAGGTTATGGTCTTCGAAAGGGGTGAAGTCACAGAGTGTGAGGTGAAGCTGAACGGTCAGGCTATGGAGATCGTCAACTCTTTTAAGTATCTGGGCAGTATGTTGAGTAAAGATGGGACTATGGATGAAGAGGTGCGGGAGAGGGTACAACAGGGGAAGAGGGTTGTAGGAACGCTAAAAGCAGTAACAAGAAATAGGGTGGTCAGTATGGAAGTGAAGAAGTCCTTGCATGACAGTGTGGTAATCCCGACACTGACTTACGGAAGCGAAGCATGGACGTTGGTTGAGAGACTCAGACCAAGAGTGAGAGCAGTGGAAATGAATTACCTAAGGAGTGCGTGCGGAGTTACATGGAGGGATAGACAGACTAATGAGGAAGTAAGAAGGAGGTGTGGTGTGGAGGTAGATGTGCTGGAAAGTGTGAAAAGGAACAACTTGAGATGGTTCGGCCATATGGAACGTATGGAAAGCGAGAGAATGACTAAGAGGGTGTACGAGAGCGAGGTGGAGGGACAGAGGGGGAGAGGTACAAAGGAGTACAAAGGAAATCAAGCAACAACAGGTCTAGTGACCCTTCTAGGTTGCTTGTCCTCCAAAACACTGAGGATCAAGTGTCCGAACAGTGGTTTAGAGTGGGTAAGGGAACATTGGAGAGGGAACTACTGCCCTGCCACTAACGTGGCAGGACTAGGAAGTTAGTAGGGGACATATGGGTTAGTAACTGAGGGGAGGATAAAGTTATTCATTTACAAACGCAGTCAGTCGCGGGTTTGATGCGAGATATTTGTCTAGGCGGAATTTAAATGAATCAACGGTGCTGCAGTCTATAACGTCTCGGGGAAGCCCATTCCACAAGTTGACAACTCGATTGAAGAAGAAATTCTTAGATTCGTGCGAGTTAAAAGATTTACCAATAATTTTGCAACCGTTTCCCCGCGTGTAATTAGATTGGTCGATAGTGAAGTACTTACTACAGTTCATATTGTCGATGCCTTTGATGATTTTGAACACTTGAATTAAGTCGCCTCTTAATCTGCGCTGGGTTAAAGGAAATAGATTTAATTCTCTAAGACGCTCTTCGTATGGTTTGTTCTTTAGGCTAGGTATCATTTTGGTAACTCTACGTTGAACTCGTTCTAGCTTGTTTATATCTTTTTGGTAATAAGGGCACCAGGATTGAACGCAGTATTCCAGAAGAGGGTGGACTAAGGAATTGTAAAGGGTTAGGATAACTTCTTTGGATTTATGCTCAAATGACCTGCCTATAAAGCCAATTATTTTGTTTGCCTTCTTAACAACTTCTGAACATTGTTGACTCGGTTTTAGGTTACTCGATATTGTTACTCCCAGATCAGTTTCTCTGTTTACATTCTTAAGCTGAGTGCCATTCATCGAATAGTTTGCTTTCTCATTTAGGTATCCGACATGTAGTACTTTACATTTATCCGCATTGAAACTCATTTGCCAAATTTGGGCCCAACATGACAATTTATCTAGATTGTGTTGCATATCGTCAACTTGTTCTTTTGAGAGTACGCTATTTGCAATTTTTGTATCGTCAGCAAATTTTGAGATTGTGCAGGTGAGACCCTCATCTATGTCGTTGATGTAAATTAGAAAGAGAATTGGTCCTAGTACCGATCCCTGGGGTACCCCGCTACTTACATTGGTCCATTTAGATGCCTTACCGTTTATGACTACCCTTTGCTTTCTGTTGCTGAGCCAATTTTCTATCCATTTCAACACACCGTCTTGTATTCCATGCGCTTTTAGTTTTAGCAGTAAACGTTTGTGGGGAACTTTGTCAAAGGCCTTTTGAAAATCAAGGTATATAATATCTACAGCTTTACTCTCATCGTAGAGGTAGACCGAATATGAGGTGGAAGGATGGAGTGAGGAACTACATGAATGAAGGCGGTGCTGGTTGGGGGGAGGGGCGTCGACTGACTGGGGACAGAGGTGCATGGGGGCGGTTCGTTCGTGGCCACCCCTTCGGGGATCACAGCGTCAGGCAATAGATAGATAGATAGATATATATATATATATATATATTGTATATATATACAGTTTTCTGACAGACCTGTAATGTGGTCGATAATGATAGTGAAACTTCAACTAGACAGCCACTCAAAAACAACCTGACCCCCCCCGACAACACTGGTGACGTCATAAAATAATGACCCTCCCATCCTCCGTGTGGTTAGTGGACAATAAATACCATAACATTTATTTTTTCTCGGTTACTTAACCCTTCCTGTACCAGCGACGTCTGTTGTATTTTATTCTAGCTATATTTAGACGATGTTGTGCAGCATAGGAAGGAGCTAAGGTAGTAGAAAGGGTTAAGGGAAATAATTAGAAACCTGTTCATTGCTTGAGGCCCTTTTTAAACAGAATAAAATCGAATAATAGTAGCAAAAAATAAGGTAAAAGAACAGCACCGGTACAGAAGGGGTTAATGCTATTTTACCGAGGTAGGTCTTATTGGAACTCCCCAATGTTGTGGGGGGAGCCCCCATAGCATTATATTGACACAACGACTTACGACTGTGCGTCACATCCCTGTTTCAAACGCTACATTATCAAAGGAATGTGAGGTTTTTATGAAGCATGATCCTCCTATCAGTACAAAAATATTAATGGTGTCTGAGTGTGGGAAGCCACACGTCAAATATAGCGTTGGCGTAAACAGAGGGTTTGAGAGTTGAATCGGATTAATTTGGTTATTAAACTTATTCTAACCTAACATAAACTAACCTAATCAACTTTATGTATCATAAAAACGATGCATAATGGTGAGAAATAATGCAAATCTTGAGAAGCATTGTAAACACACTGCGATCGTCGATGTACGCAAACAGCGCCCACCGCTATAATCGTGTGTGTGGAGGGGGGGGGGGGGGTTCATATGAAATCGTAAAAAAATCAGCCATATATATAATTTGAGTATACTAAAGGTGACAACATGATCACACCAACAAAATCGGTAAATGAAGCGAATCAGGATAATACTTCGTTCTTTACCGGCAAATTTGAAATTGCTTCGTCCCCATTCTCCCCAAAAACCTAATGTTTAGTGTATTATACACTTTTGGTATTATCTCTTAACTCGCATTGTTATTCCAATTATATTGTATATGCTCACTTCCTCTTACTAGTTCCCTACAATCTCTGTCTACATTCCACAATGTTACATCTCTTTCACTCTTCTATCGCTATTACAACAGTCAGTGTTCTTCAGAGCTCTCTAAATCCGGCGAATGGGATGCACTCACCTTTCAACACAATCCCACTCCTATTCAAGAATTGACACATTTTCTCAGTCTTTCTTCTACTCAACTAGTGAACTCTGGAATTCTCTCCCTCAATCAATCTTTCCTATGACTTCAACTGCTTTAAATTTCGAGTATCCAGGCCTTTAGACCACAACGTCCCTTGAATTAGTCTTTTTGTCACTGTTTTTACTCTGGGGGAGACACTCATGCCTTTTGTCTCCTTCATACACACTAGAAGAAAAAATAATCGTTTATTTTGCATATGTGCTAATTTAAATTAGTTACTCCTTTAAGTGGCATTTTCTCTAACTGAGTAATGAAGAAAATGGAATTTAATGAATAACTTGAATAACTAAAATAAATCATAAACGGACGTATACGTTTTCATTTACATAATTATTTTAATACACTTAGAAGTGATATAATCAATTATTAATTGATTTTTTGTTATTTTAGTGAATATTAGAATAACATATTATCGTAAAATGAGTCTTCGGTACTGCAAAAAACCATGCTAAATTATGATGACATTTTAGCGATGTTTTCACGTCTAGTCTACCTGGGCATATCAGTTGTTCATGATTCTTGATTTAAAGTCATTGTGTTAGCAAGAAGCTCATCAATAACTAAGCTTTCCAAGCTTGAGTTTACTAAATACTTAAGGATACTTGATAATTAATAACAAATATCACCAGCTACTTCAAAATCTACGATATGAAACACCTGGAAGGGATAATGTATAGTCGTGAAGAGATATTGGATGAGGTTGATGTTATTGAGGTGCTGGGTGAAGGCGTCTCTGGCTCAGCATCGCTGGTCAAGTACAAGGGAATCACAGCTTGTATGAAGGAAAGCATCACAGGAGAGGTAAATGAACTCATGTGGGAAGCTGAAGTTTTGAATAATGTAAATGGAGCAGGGGGTGCACCAATTATTATGGCTGTTAGTCATGATGGTTCGCTCTTGATAATGGAGTACTGTGATGGACTGACGTTGCTCGATTTTGCTTTTGACGTCGCCACTGGTGATGATTTGAAGAATGTTGGAGTTGACTTGAGGAATAAAGTACAGGACCTACACGACGCCGGCTATGTTCATGGTGATATCCATAGCAGCAATGTTATGGTGTGTGGCACCCAGGGCAAATACTATGTACGACTCATTGACTTCGGTAAGGCTAAGGAATGTGTGAAGGATAATGCGGATATTGATTGGGGAGAGGTAAATGGGGTGCTATACGATTTGGAGTAAGTTTATCTATATTCTACAGTGTTTGATTTGAGTAAAGGGAACTAAAACTGTGGTCAGTTATTGAATGTATTGGTCTCGTGGTAGAGTACCAGTAGCGTAACTGACTGGTCACGAGTTCAATCTCCTAAAAGTGAGGGCTGGTTCAGTATCTAAGCCAGTTTGGCTACCTAAAGTTAACGTAAGATGTGAGAGTTGAGAAATATACCTCCGTTACACCACAAGACAGAGTGAGGGAGAGGCCTTGGGAGGTTAACAGAAGTATGGGTATTCGGTCAGCAGACACCGGATGCCGATGGATCTACTATACAGTATAATTATACCATATTTCGTATTTTATTTTGTGTACTTTTTGTTTAATCCCACTCGACAAAATTCAAATTTAAGAATGGGATTGAACGAAAGTAAAGAAAAATCGAAAACGAAAATGGTTAGCTCTTAAATATTTTTGCAAATAATAGATGATTCTCACCAGATATGGCCATCACTTAGCATCCAGCCGACACTGACCAAAAGGAGGGACCGATTCAGATATCAGAGGTAAGACTGTCTTCTAGGAGGATGTCAGAAGTCCCCATATGCCCAGGTTACAACTCTTGTATGTAGGCAAGGTTGTGAGAAGCAGCGACCTCTGATAGCGCCTCCATCAGCTCTGTCAGGCGGTGGAATATAGCTTCAGCTGGATTGGTTACCAAGACACAATTGACCACTTACAAGTTTCAGGCTATAAGGAGGTTGAAGCCATACACATTCGGAGAGGGTTAATTACTCAAAAACTGGCCTGACGCAGCCACCGAGTTAATAATAGGATTCCATTCAGTTCGGGATGCATTCAAAAACTTTAAGGGGGGTCACCTGCTTTTTTTCATCATTCTCTCCTGTTCTCTCTTTCTCTGACTTGTATCCATTTGGCCCCATTCAGCCAACTGTTTTAAGACATTTATCCCCATCCAGGTGTCGATTTCTTCCTGGCGAGCGATAGCGAGCCAGCATTGTATGGAGATCTCTGGCTTCGCCGGAGACATTTTTCTATCGAAAAATGTACAAATTTAGCTTGCTGTAAAACAAAATATATATATATATGTTGGCTCGCTACCGCTCGCCAGAAAAATATTGACACCTGGATGGGGATAAACGTCTTAAAACAGTAGGCTGAATGGGGCCGAATGGATACAAGCCAAAGAGAGAGGGAGAGAAAGAGAAACAAAGCGAGGTGGGCTCCCTTAAGCCAAGACTCATGTCCTGGAGTGTACACAAATACCAGGGACGAATGAGTGTGGGAATCCCGAGTCTTGTAATCTCCAATGATATCGAATATGGCGTCAAGCTAAAAGGAGAGTTTAAGGGGGGATGGGCTGGTTTTATGGACCCCCTTCTCCCTAATGTTTAGCCCCATTAGTTTTTAGATTATAATATGTTTGCCCTATTAGTTAGTCGATTGTAAGACCTTTCGCCCCATTTCTTCGTCAATATTTAGACCTTTCGTGTTATTTAGGTGTCAATTTTTTCCCTGGCGAACGATAGTGAGCCTGTAATGTTGGAAGAACCAGCCGAATTTTTCTACCGAAAAATGTACAAATTAATCTAGAAGGGGGATCTAATGGATGTTCTTTTAAATTTGATGGAGCTCTAGGGAGGAAACTAGACAAATAATGAATACATGCAAAAATCGCCCAAAAAGTGAACCATTAAGGAGGGATCTGTGGGAATTATAAGGGTAAAGGCTATCTTAACCCGTACAGCCCCAGCGACGCGTCTGACGCATCGGCGATGTATGTAACGCACAGCCCCAGAGACGCGCCTGACGCGTCACCCTAATTGCGCCGACCGTAACCTCAGGTGTAGCCACTCAAGAGGGCTCAGATTTGTATGGGAACTGTGTACGTATCCCACGCAACCGTGCCGATGGTTGAAAACTCAAAGTCCACGTGCGTGCGCGCGAGCGCTCAATAACCTGTTTTTTTGGGATAATTGCCTTCAATTTTTTACTCTTGTAAAACCCGTTTTCAGGGGCTCTGTAGGACCATTTTTTAAGCTTTTTGAGCAGTTTTTCGTGGTTTTTCCTTCATTCCTAACCCATTCGCTATTGTTTCTGGAATAAAACAATTTTTTGAAAACCGGCCGAGTTCTGGTGCGCAAACATTACAAAACTAGCCGGGGCTCCACGGGTTAATTAACCCTCTGGCTTTCATGTACCCTTCCTAACTTGAATTAAATCGTCTAATAATAGCCAGAGAACAGAAAAGAAACGCGTAATCGGATCGTGATAGGGTGAATGCTACTGTCAGATTATTTTATTTAGGAAGGAACTCGAGTAATGAAAGGATTAAAGCGTATTCAGATTAACCCTCTATCACAGCTCCTTACTAAGCTTAATAAACTTGGCGGTAGATAGCTAGATTAACCCTTTCAGTGCACGAGAATACGTTTCAACGTTTTCTTCTGGCCGAAATTAGGCAAATTTATTAAGCTTAGAAAGAGTTTGTCGGAATTAATGGGATGTTTGAGATACATTTTACCCCATTTGGTTACTCTCTCTCTCTCTCTCTCTCGCACTCTCTCGCTCTCTCTCTCTTGCTCTCGCTCTCGCTCTCTCTCTCGCATTCTCTCTCTTGCTCTCGCTCTCTCTCTCTCGCACTCTCTCTCTCTCTCTCAATTGAATTATACGACCCGTTTGTCTTCCCAGAAATGTATAGACCAGAGGAGATGTCTGCTCCACTCTTCTAAAAAAAATATATATTAAGATGAGATAGGCCCCTTTTTTGGTCTAGTAATTTATTTATTCCTTTTATTTCTTAGTTTCCTCGCTAGACCTCCATCAAGCTTAGAAAAACACCCCTTAAGCCCTCCTTCAAGAAAAATGTGTACATTTTTCGGTAAAAAAAATGGCCCGGCCTAAAGCCTGGTTCACACATAGCCGAGTCAGTGTGCGAGTCCAACACGAGTCACACTCGTCGATTATCGCCGTCGCTGGAGGCCGAGTCGGCCACGAGTAGCAATTGATCCCGAGTCAACGAGAGTGTAACACGAGTTAACTCGAGTCAATACGAGTCAACACGTGTTCATGCAAGAGTCTGTACGAGTAACTGAGAGTCAAAACGAGTGAAACACGAACCCAAGACGAGTGTCAAAAATTTGAAAAATAACGGTCAAATTCCAGGGCACGTAAACAAAGAGTAGGTACGAGTCAGTCACAACGAGTGTAACACGATCGATCAACACGAGTGTAACACGGTCAAAACGAGTGTAACAGGGTCAACACGAGTGTAACACGGGTCAACACGAGTGTCAATATTAACAATCCTCGTACATGATTATTTATTTTCTATATTTATTTCAGGATAATATTCATTACTATGATTTTATTTATATTTTTCTCATATATTTGGGTAATATTCACCGGAGAAATTGAGATAACTTTTTGTTTTTTGTTTTTTCTGTCTATTTAATGCATCTATCTCCCTACATATATATAACTACCGGTATGTCTTATTTGGTCTTTTTTTAATTTATGAATCATTTCTAATATGATGGAATTGAAAATAATATTACCCTTCTAACACACAAATAATAACATGAAAAAGAGTCAATAAAAATGTCTCCTTTGTCTTTTCAGAACCAATTAAGTCCGTCTGTCTCATAATAGTTCGTGTTTATCCCTCACTTCCCCCTCTGCAACTCTCTTTATATCTATCTATCTCTCTAATGCATCTACGTAACTCCCTTATACATTAACATAACTATGTCTTATTTGGACTTTTTGTAATCTTTGAATCATTTCTAATGTGATGGAATTGAAAAATATAATATCCTTCCAGCACATAGATAAACAATAAATAAGATAGTCTACACAATATTTCAACCCTCCCCTCCGTCTTGCTGTGCGAGGCCCGAGCTTCGGAGACAGAAGATTTACGTTTGATAGATTTTTTGTTTTTGTTTTGTTCCCACGGTATACACAAAATGATGGGGAAATATTGTAACATGTTTTTAATTGACATTTGTGTCGTTTTTGCTGATTATGAGATGGTGGAACAAAAAATTCTTTAATGCCATCATATCGGAAATGATTCACAGATTATATTGAAACCAAATAACATACACTTTTAAGTATGTTCAATAGTTTTGCATTATCAATAGGGTGTAGGCTTATCATCATCATCATCACAGTAACGGGGTCGGGGTTGAGGCCAGGACGGGGAGGGGAGCGCCGGGGATATACAGTATATTTTTGTTTTGTTTTTTTTGTTTTTTTTTCATGTGAAATTTATCATATTAATGACAAATACGACCCTTATTATGTTTTCAGGGACAGTACAGCGCATAGTATTATGTTCTTATATCCATAACAGTATTATAATAATTTTCAGCATATTTCCCTTATACAGTATGTTCTACCATGAACTATGTCCTTCAAATTGCTTAATCAAATCATCATAATTATTTTATCTATTCTTCCAAAAAGTATTTAATTCATATTACTTATTTGTTTCTCTGTTAACAAGTCATTTAAAACTTGATTAAAGGAAAATTGTAAATTAAACTTATTATTTTATGTAAATAAAGTAACTATAAATATTAATTGGATGCAAAACAACACCTGGAGTCACATACATTTGATTTTGACATACAAAATACAACGTCGAAATGATGACGATAATCGACGAATCACCAAAGAGTGTTACACGGGTTTACACGAGTCGACACGAGTTAACACGAATAACGGAGAGTTATTCAGAGTCAAACACGAGTTAACACGTATGTACACGAGTCTACACGTATGTAGGCCACACTCGTGGGTACTCGCCAAAATTTCATGCATGCATGAAATTTTTGGACCCCGTGGCGAGTACCCACGAGTGTGTCGAGTAAACAAAGAGTATACACGAGTCTCTAACACGAGTGTTGAGGAGTCTCGACGAGTCATTGCCGAATAGCAAAATTTCATCACTCGTGTTGGACTCGCGCACCGACTCGGCTATGTGTGAACCAGGCTTAAGGCCGGTTCCTCTTAAAATTTAAGGCTCGCTCTCGCTCGCCAGGAAAATATCAACACCTAAATGGCACGAAAGGTCTTAAAATTGACAACAAAATGGGACGAAAGGTGTTAAATTCGCCAAGCTAATGGACTGAACGTCTTATAATCTCAAAACAAATAGGACTTAACAGAGGAAGAAAGGGGACCAGAAAAACGACCCATCGCCCCTTAACCCGGCAAGCGCGATAGGCCTCACGGAAGGCTTCCTATAGGGAACGCGATAGGCCTCACGGAAGCAAGACCATAAAAAAAGCCTTCCAAAAAAAAAAGGGCCTATCAAAACAAAGGATTTTGTCTCTAGGTGAGATCATTCCCCTCTAGTACTCATCCATGTGTTTCTCACCCCTCCCCCTCCCCTACCTTATTCCCCCCTCCCCTCCCTCCTCAATTATCACCTATTTTTCCTCTTATTATCACCATTTATCGGTTATTTTTCTCTCCCGCGATAATGTAGCACAAGTGGGTTGCATAAAAGATCGTTATGCAACACCCAGACACCGGCACACACCGCCCCGCTCGTCTCAGTTGACTCCCAGACAGCGAGAGGGGAGGGCTGCCTGTGGCTCTCTCTCGCCTGAGATTATGACCGGGTGGCCAATATCTTCGTTTTTCACCACCCAAATGCTTTTCCAACTTATTTTAGCACTCTTGAAGGTTCATATATACATCATATATGTAAAATAAAAGCATACCGAAAACAAATAATGCTTAATATTGTAAATATAACGAATTCTGTCAGAATCCAGGGCTAGAAATGCACAAATAACTACCCTAGCACCTAGGTCTATATCGCGCTTGTCAGGTTAATCCAGGAAAAAAAAAAATCTGACAAGTGGCAAGTGAAATAAATATATCCTGACGTTTCGAGATCAGCTGCTTCCGTTTTCTATGATTTTATTGTATTGTATTCTAATTAATTTATCATATTTTTATTTTGCACTTAGAATGGTTAAAAAAGGCTGACAGTTTCCTTTCTGTTCTTTATTTTAGTTAGATTTCTGGTATGGATTTTTTGTAAGATAATACGAATGAAAATAGTGTCTTCATTTATAGACAGTAGTTCCGTCATATTTGTTTTCTTTTCTTGTAGCGTTAGACGATTTTATTTAGTTTGGAGTGAATATCTTGGAATAATCAAATATACAGTATAATTATTAAAAAAAAAAAAACATTCCAAATGTGTTCCTTTATCCTTAATATATACGCTATACAGGGTGTTCCAGTAATGCTTTTCATAAATTATATGGTGGACTCATCAGACAAAAACAAGAATACATTACTCTATGAACATAAGGTTGAGTATTTATAATAACGGAGTTATTACACGATTTAAGTTAACGATAGATACAATGCCATTCAGTCCAAGGGGTAATGTTGCCATTTTAGTGGATTATATCCATTTGGCCTTCGCTATCGCTTGCTAGCCTCAAGATAGTGAGCAGTAGCGATCTGACTTTTCGGTTTTCTACCGAAAAGTCAGATCGCTACTGCTCACTATCTTGAGGCTAGCAAGCGATAGCAAAGGCCAAATGGATATAATCCACTAAAATGGCAACATTACCCCTTGGACTGAATGGCATTGTATCTATTGTTAACTTAAATCGTGTAATAACTCCGTTATTATAAATACTCAACCTTATGTTCATAGAGTAATTTATTCTTGTTTTTGTCTGATGAGTCCACCATATAATTTATGAAAAGCATTACTGGAACACCCTGTATATACAGTATATATATATATATATATATACAGTGTTCTGACAGACCTGTATTGTGGTAGATAATGAATTTGAAACTTCAACTAGACAGCCACTCAAAAACAACCTGACCCGCCCGACAACACTGGTGACGTCATAAAATAATGACCCTCCTGTATGTGTATGATTTACCTTGTACAGTATCACTTTCATATCTAGTACAGTCACTTATGCATATGTAATATCTCTCTATGAGTAAGATTCATGTTAGCATCCAGGCAGTCATATTAGTTATGTCATATAGCCACTCTGGCAACTCAAGCCTGGGGCTCCTCTCACCAGAGGGCCAATACATGTTTGTGTACCACGAGACAGAGCTATCACCCTGTAGGCTCTGCTTCGTGCCTGTATCCCATATCCTTCTCAATAAGAACCTATATATCTACAGCGTGTCTACTTACTCCCCAACCCAAGATAGGCCTGTTGTGCATCTATGGAGTTAGCTGGGACACACATAACACCTCCCATCCTCCGTGTGGTTAGTGGACAATAAATACCATAACATTTATTTGTTCTCGGTTACTTAACCCTTCCTGTACCAGCGACGTCTGTTGTATTTTATTCTAGCTATATATAGACGATGTTGTGCAGCATAAGAAGGATCTAAGGTAGTAAAAAGGGTTAAGGGAAATAATTAAAACCTGTTAATTGCTTGAGGCCCTTTTTAAACTCAATAAAATCGTATAATAGTAGCAAACAATAAGGTAAAAGAACGGCACCGGTACAGAAGCGGTTAATGCTATCTTACCGAGGTAAGTCTTATTGGAACTCCCCAATGTTGAGGGGGGAGCCCCCACAACATTATACTGCCATGACGACTTACGACTGTGCGTCACATCCCTGTTTCAAACGCTACATTATCAAAGGAATGTGATGCTTTTATGGAGTATGATCTTCCTGTCAGTACAAAAATATTAACCCCTTCTATACCGACGACGTTTTGTTAATTTTATTCTACCTATATTCAGAGGATTTGGCACCGTTTAAGAAGGATATGTGGTAGTAAAAAGAGTTAGGTGGGATAATTCGAAGCCTGTGAAATGCTGGAGGCCCTTTTGAAAATGACTAAAATCGTCTAATAAGTAGCCAGAATAAAATTAAAAGACATCGCCGGTACAGAAGGGGTTAATGGTGTCTGAGTGTGGGAAGCCTGTAGTCTATAATTACGCCAAATATAGCTTTGGCGTAAACAGAGGGTTTGAGAGTTGAATCGGATTAATTTGGTTATTAAACTTATTTTAACCTAACATAAACTAACCTAATCAACTTTACGTAACATATAAACGATGCATAATGCATAATGGTGAGAAATAATGCAAAACTCCTTGGGAAGCATTGTAAACACACTGCAATCGTTGATGTAAGCAAACAGCGCCCACCGCTATAATCGTGGGGAGGGGGGGGGGGAAGTCATATAAAATCGTAAAAAAAATCAGCCATATATTTGAAGTTAGTATACTAAAGGTGACAACATGATCGCGTACCAACGAAATCGGTAAATAAAGCGAATCAGGATAATACTTCGTTCTTTACCGGCAAATTTAAAATTGCTTCGTCCCCATTCTCCCCAAGAACCTAATGTTTAGTGCATTATACACTTTTGGTATTATCTCTTAACTTGCATTGTTATTCCAATTATATTGTATATGCTCACTTCCTCCTACTAGTTCCCTACAATCTCTTTCTACATGCCACAATGTTACACATCTGTCACTCTTCTATCGCTATTACAACAGTCAGTGTTCTTCAGAGCTCTCTAAATCCGGCGAGTGGGATGCACTCACCTTTCAACACAATCCCACTCCTATTCAAGAATTGACACATTTTCTCAGTCTTTCTTCTACTCAACTAGTGAACTCTGGAATTCTCTCCCTCAATCAATCTTTCCTATGACTTAAACTGCTTTAAATTTCGAGTATCCAGGCCTTTAGACCACAACGTCCCTTGAATTAGGCTTTTTGTCACTTATTTTACTCTGGGGGAGACACTCATGCCTTTTGTCTCCTTCATACACACTGGAAAAAAAATACTCGTTTATTTTGCATATGTGCTAATTTAAATTAGTTACTCCTGTAGGTGGCATTTTCTCTAACTGAGTAATGAAGAAAATGGAATTTAATGATTAACTAAAATAAATCATAAAACGGATGTATACGTTTTCATTTACATAATTATTTTAATACACTTAGAAGTGATATAATCAATTATTAATTGATTTTTTGTTATTTTAGTGAATATTAGAATAACATATTATCGTAAAATGAGTCTTCGGTACTGCAAAAAACCATGCTAAATTATGATGACATTTTAGCGATGTTTTCACGTCTAGTCTACCTGGGCATATCAGTTGTTCATGATTCTTGATTTAAAGTCATTGTGTTAGCAAGAATCTCATCAATAACTAAGCTTTCCAAGCTTGAGTTTACTAAATACTTAAGGATACTTGATAATTAATAACAAATATCACCAGCTACTTCAAAATCTACGATATGAAACACCTGGAAGGGATAATGTATAGTCGTGAAGAGATATTGGATGAGGTTGATGTTATTGAGGTGCTGGGTGAAGGCGTGTCTGGCTCAGCATCGCTGGTCAAGTACAAGGGAATCACAGCTTGTATGAAGGAAAGCATCACAGGAGAGGTAAATGAACTCATGTGGGAAGCTGAAGTTTTGAATAATGTAAATGGAGCAGGGGGTGCACCAATTATTATGGCTGTTAGTCATGATGGTTCGCTCTTGATAATGGAGTACTGTGATGGACTGACGTTGCTCGATTTTGCTTTTGACGTCGCCACTGGTGATGATTTGAAGAATGTTGGAGTTGACTTGAGGAATAAAGTACAGGACCTACACAACGCCGGCTATGTTCATGGTGATATCCATAGCAGCAATGTTATGGTTTGTGGCACCCAGGGCAAATACTATGTACGACTCATTGACTTCGGTAAGGCTAAGGAATGTGTGAAGGATAATGCGGATATTGATTGGGGAGAGGTAAATGGGGTGCTATACGATTTGGAGTAAGTTTATCTATATTCTACAGTGTTTGATTTGTGTAAAGGGAACTAAAACTGTGGTCAGTTATTGAATGTATTGGTCTCGTGGTAGAGTACCAGTATCGTAACTGACTGGTCCCGAGTTCAATCTCCCAAAAGTGAGGGCTGGTTCAGTATCTAAGCCAGTTTGGCTACTAAGAGTTAACGTAAGATGTGAGAATTGAGAAATATACCTCCGTTACACCACAAGACAGAGTGAGGAAAAGGCCTTGGGAGGTTAACAGACGTATGGGTGTGTGATGTTGGGCCAGCTTACCAGTCTGCACTATACGAGGGGTAGCTTGCAAGTGGTTGTGGACCCAGAGTGGCGTGACATCATCTCCCCCTCCCTTCCCCCTTTCCACCGGTATCATGTCATTTCACTCAGACTCAGTTCTCTGTCCATACAGAGTCTTCACTTCCCTGAGGGTGAAGTGATGTAAAGGGACCTAAAACTGTGGTCAGATAATGATTGTAAAATTTTCTTGTACTGCCAGCACAAAAAAAAAGTACCTTTATTGGGCTCGCGGCACAGAACCGATCTAGAAACTGACTGGTCCTGAGTTCAATAACCCAGAAATATTTTTGAGAAGATCGGTTCGAGAGGACTGAGATTTTTCTGAGAAACTCGGTTTGTGAAAATTTAGTGAGAATATTGGTTCAGTATCCAACCCAGTTTAGCTACTAAAGGCTTAAGTAAGATGTCAGAATTGAGAACAATACCTCTGCTACATTTGTGTCTGACTGGAGTTCTGTTAGAATTATTAGCTACAATTCTTCCCTTCGGTCAGCAGACACCGGATGCCGATGGATCTACAATACAGTATATACAGTATATACAAGCGGCTCGCTTGGTGTAGTGACTAGCGTCTCGGACTTCCACCCAGAAGGCCCGGGTTCGTGCCCACGCTCGGCGCATTAAAGATTTTTCACAAGCACTGAGTCGTTACCATCCCTCATGAGCAAAGGGATGGGGTAGTAGTACAGGACCCCAATGGAAATACGCCTAATCGGCCTTATTGAGCTATCCTTAGCTAGCTTAGCATGCGCTAGCTTTAAGAACTATTATTATTATTATTATTATTATTACTATGTACCATATTTCGTATTTTATTTTGTGTACTTTTTGTTTAATCCCACTCGACAAAATTCAAATTTAAGAATGGGATTGAACGAAAGTAAAGAAAAATCGAAAACGAAAATGGTTAGCTCCTAAATATTTTTGCAAATAATAGATGATTCTCACCAGATATGGCCATCACTTAGCATCCAGCCGACACTGACCAAAAGGAGGGACCGATTCAGATATCAGAGGTAAGACTGTCTTCTAAGAGGACGTCAGAAGTCCCCATATGCCCAGGTTACAACTCTTGTATGTAGGCAAGGTTGTGAGAAGCAGCGACCTCTGATAGCGCCTCCGTCAGCTCTGTCAGGCGGTGGAATATAGCTTCAGCTGGATTGGTTCCCAAGACACAATTGACCACTTGCAAGTTTCAGGCTATAAGGAGGTTGAAGCCATACACATCGATATTTGGCAGAAACACAAAAGTCATAATAAATTGTGATGGACAGAACATTTGTCGAGTACAAATTTATGTATTTACGACATATACTGTATACGCTACTACAGTATTTTGGATTGTAATTCTGATAAATATCGATGTCTACAGCTCCAACTTTATTATAGCCCGAAACTCATACGTGGTCAATTAAAGGCCTTACTGTAATATACTGGCAACATTTTTAGGATCTTAATACTGGTATTGAAAAATTAGAGTGAAGATAGATAAATTTAGGAAATTGATTGATTTAAAAAGTTTACCTCACAAACTTCCAGATCAATGTAGACGATAAATGATGGCCGGAAAAAGCACTCATATGATACCGGGTTTAGACTTTACTCGACTTAATATGTTTTGCCTTTCATTACAAAACTAGGAAACTCACACAATGTTAAAACGTTGGTGTATTATTTCTGATTCATCATCGACTCTTTTGTGTGTCCAATTCATTGTCCTGATGGCAGTCCTCGAAGATATAACCATGGGGATGACTGGATAAGGAATTTATATGTTAGAGCATAATGACACTCACAGTGGACCAGCTCAGTGACCCAGCGTGTTGTTTAACCATGATTATTAACACGGACAAGATTTAGTGGCTGAAAGTTTACCAGCTTAACTGCACGCACACACGAATCTGCATGCTAGTTGTTGTTGTTGTTGTTGTTGCTCTTCTCCAGGCTGTCTGGCCGAGTAGTCCCAAGGTCCCGAGCAAGGCCAAGGCCATAACCGAGCACCCCCACAGAATCCTCCCTGCTTACCACTAATAAAGCCCAGGTGACCGAAGCCACTCCAAGGCGGGGAGCTGAGAAGGGTGCGGAAGCGCCCGGGAAACCAAGGCCCCACACAAGGCCCTGTGCCCCTCAGCAATTATGAAGGGAAAACTAAGAGTCAAAGGAAAAATGTGACGCTTTGGCTGGCAGTAGGGAGGTCAATTCACGGAAGAGACGCCGTCACTTGAGATCTAGAAAATATATAAGTAAAAGGAACAGTCAGAGTAAGCTATGGGTATGGCAGAGAATGCCCAGCTCTCACTCTGATAGACCAGACCATCACTAGACTGCATTGAATCTGCATGCTAGTTGGTAGAACTACCTGTCATCAGCTGATGATTCACTAACTCCTCTTCTTTCTTCTCCAACATATCTCATTTATCCCTGTGTTCTGGATCAACTACAGACAAATTCACACGAGCACCCAGTGTTGGCTCTACCTTCTTTGGAGGTTCTAATTTTTTTTTTTTTTTTTTTACAGGGAACTCAATGATATAGATCACTAGGTCACCTGAACAAATAGAGTGTTAGGAGCCCTTTTACTTTACTAAATAGTACTTCTGATAAAAGCAGGAATGTTATTGATGATATATAATAAGATAAGGGTGTCCTGACCTTACTTACTTGTGCATTTCTGTAGGTCAACCTCTGTCCCATGGTTAAGGGGGGATTTGTTTATTTATTGGTCGGGTTATATATATATATTTATATTTTTTTAATTTTCTCCCTACAGTAAGCCTCCATCAAGCTTTAGAAAAACATCCCCAAGATCCCCATTCTAGATAATTTGTACATTGTTCGATAGGCCGGTTCCTGGTAAATCACTCGCTCATCTTAACCCTCTCACGACCATATGACGCAGAGGTTGCCAGATTAGCAATAAGAAATAGAGTTCTCTCACTCTTATAATTACTTCTCCAAAATTAGTTTTCTGCCCACAGCTAACTCAAAGACAACTGCATAGGTTAAAGTAACTAAACTAAAGGTTTCTAAATACCCCTGATGGTAACAAAGGGTTTAAACTTTAAAGTACCCCTAATCGGCTCAAAATTGCGTCAAGAACGTGAGAGGGTTAATTACTCAGAAACTGGCCTGTCGCAGCCACCGAGTTAATAATAGGATTCCATTCAGTTCGGGATGCATTCAAAAACTTTAACCTTTAAAAGGCGAGCTGTATGTAGTGAACACCCTACTACTGGGCGGCCATATTAGGCTTCATTCTCTGGTAGGAGACCCGGGTAGATTGGGTCTACAGATAGTCTACAGAGACCCAGAGACCCATTTAAATCTACATATACCTGTTGGTGTGATATAGAACATTGATATGCCTATATGTTATTACACACACACACAGTCAGTCAATCAGTTAGTCAGTCAGTTAGTTACACAGTTAGTTATAAACACACAGTCAGTTACACACAGTCAGTCAATCAGTTAGTCACACAGGTAGTAATACACACACAGTAACACCCAGTCAATCAATCAGTTAGTCAACCAGTTAGTCACACAGTTAGTTATAAACACACAGTCAGTTACACACAGTCAGTCAATCAGTTAGTCAGTCAGTTAGTCACACAGGTAGTTATAAACACAGTCAGTTACACCCAGTTAGTCACACAGGTAGTAATACACACACAGTAACACCCAGTCAATCAATCAGTTAGTCAGCCAGTTAGTCACACAGTTAGTTATAAACACATAGTCAGTTACACCCAGTCAATCAATCAGTTAGTCAACCAGTTAGTTACACATTTATAAACACACAATCAGTTAAATCCAGTCAGTCAATCAATCAGTTAGTCAGCCAGTTAGTCACACATTTAGTTATAAATACACAGTCAGTTACACCCAGTCAATCTGTCCTTCATCTTTCCCTCATCCTATGACTTAAATTGCTTCAAACTCCGTGTGTCCAGACATTTTGGCTTGAGCATGCCTTGGTGTTGGCCCTGTCACTCTTTCAACTCTGGGGGAGGCACTCGCCACAGGCAGTTTCGACTTTTGTCTCCCTCAACCACATACACAAAAATCAATCAGTTAGTCAGCCAGTTAGTCACACACTTTTGTTTATGTGTATGAAGGAGACAACAGACACGTTGCCTGTAGCGAGTGTCTCCCCACAAATTAAAAGAGTGACAGAGCCAAATTCAAGGGACGTTGAAGTCAAAATGCCTGGACACACGAAATTTAACCCCTTCAGCATCATGACAACTTTTTACCTTTGATTCTGGTTAAAATTAGACGATTTTAAGGAGTTTAAGAAGGCCCTATACTGTTCAGAGGCTTTATTGAGATCGCATATAGCCCTTCGAGTCCTAGAAGTGGATTATAGGCCTAAGCTAAAGAAAAGACCCTAATGGTAGTTCAAATAGGATACAAATTACGTCATGGTGGTGAAAGGGTTAAAGCAGTCTAAGTCATAGGATGAAGGAAAGATTGATTGAGAGAGAGAGTTCCAGAGTTATAAACACACAATCACAAGTAGTCAGTATGTCATTTAAGTTACACATTTGTGTCACATCCTTAGTTATTAAAACACAGCAGTTACACCCAGTCATATTTCCATCTTGCTATCATTAGACGATTTTAGTGATCTTGGAAGGACCTCCAGGGAAGACAAAAGGTTATTTAATAAGTCTTGCCTCTTCGATTCATAGAGATACTTCTTAAGCTAAATATAGTCGTCTGTTGTCAACCAGAATGAATGTAAGAAAAGCACCCAAGTGAGAAATCATAATTATTTCGTACCACATGCAACTTTTGTTTCCAGGACTCAAATTGGGAACGATTGTAGACACCAATCGAGTAGAGCAATACCCAGGGGAGGCCTCATAGGCATGTGATAAGGAGTTACTGGAACTCCTGTTTCATTTGTCTGGCTTCCCTCACTATTTCTGTAATTTGTCTCACCTACACAGAGAGTAATCCAGCTAGCTTTCACAAACACCCCTCATTATATTCATTAAACTACACTAAACAATTAAATCACGTCTTTCCAATATACACACACACACACACTCTCTCTCTCTCTCTCTCTCACACACACACACACACACACAAACAAATAAGCTTAAAATAGCAACTATGGGGAAGACACTAGTTAAAGGTATCTTTACCTTTTGTCTCTTTCATACCCATAGGGTGAACAAACTGGCAGCTTATAAAATACACATATGCTGGCAACAATTAGACAGGGCGGGTGCCCAACCCCGAAAGGAGTTGAAATAGGGGAGCTATCCCCCCACCAAAGGCGGCTTTCTAGGGCCTTTCCTAGCTGATGCTGAGAGGATTGGGTTCTAGTCATGTGGTGATGGGCTGGTCTATCCGAGTGAGAACTGAGCGATCTCTGCCATACCCATAGCTTACTCTGACTGTTCCTTTTACTTATATATCTTCTAGATCTCAAGTGGCGGCATCTTTTCCGTGGATTGACCTCCCTACTGCCAACCTAGAAGTTGGCAGATTGGGAGCCAAAGTGTCACATTTTTCCCTTACCCCTCAACTTTCCCTTCATAATTGCTGAGGGGCACAGGGCCTTGGGTGGGGTTTTGGTTTATGGCCTTGGCCTTGTTCGAGACCTTGGGGCTGTTCGGCCAGACAGCCTGGGGAACAACAACAACAACAACAACAACTATTAGACGATTTTATGCAGCTTGGGATGGATCTGCGGTAGCTAAAAAGGATGAATTGATTTGGTGTGCAGCCATTTAATTCGTAGAGGTCCTTCCTAAGCTGGATAAAACCTTCTAAAAGCTGCCAGATTGTAATGCAAAGGACGTCACCGGTACAGAAAGGGTTGAGCTGACGAGAAACCGACTTGTCCCCATCTTAACCCCGATTACGTATTTATTTTCTGGTTTCTGGCTATTGTTCAACGATTGTATTCAAATTAGGAATGGTATATGGAAGTCAGAGGGATAATTGAGATAGCCTTTACACTTATAATTACGAAAGATCCTTTCTAAACTGCATACAATCTTCTACTGATAGCTAGAGTACGCTGTATAATGTTAAAATTCGTCATAATCTACAAAGGGTAAATTGCTAAGTTATTTTTATTTATTTTTGTTTTTCTATGTGAGTGAAAGAGACAAAAGGCAGAACTGCCTGTAACGAGTGCATCCCCCATAGTTTAAAGAGTGACAGGGCCAAAATCAAGGGACGTTCGAGCCAAAATGCTTGAACACACGGAGTTTGAAGCTATTTAAGTCATAAGAAGAGGGAAAGACTGATGCTGGGAGAGAGTTCCAGAGCTCAGCTGTTGAATAGAAGAAAGACTGAGAGTAACGTTTCAATCATGGGTTGGAGAGTTGTACAGAGTACGGGTGGGATTGTGTTGCAAGACGGGTACCACGTGTCCTACGTAGAGGAGGTGGTATACACTGGGAAAGCTCTGAGGAAGGGTTTTACAAGGTTTTTATGACCAATTATGTTGTTAATTGTAAATTATGTGGCATCGACCCGGTGATATAAGTGTCATTATATTCTGGTTACTATTAGACGATTTTACTCGGCTTAGGAAGGACGTCTACCAATTACTTACCCTTTCAAGATCCAATATGCATGTCTCCTATTGTCCGGCTATTCATAGACGATTCTGTTCAGATTAGGAAGGGTATATGGAAGTCAGAGGGTTAATTGAGATAAGTATTTACCCTTATACCCACAAATCCTTCTTAAGCTGTATAAAATCGTCTAATGATAGCCAGAACAAACTGTTAAAAATGTATTCAGATTAGGAAGGGTCTATGGAAGTCAGAGGGTTAATTAAGATAGTTTTTACCCTTATCATTCCCGCAGATCTTTCTTAAGCTGTATAACATCGCTTAATGATAGCCAGATTAAACTGTCAAAATGAGTCTGTATCATTATATTATAGCTATAATGTAGACGATGTTGTGTAGCTTAAGAAGGATGTGTCGTAGTATAAAGGGTTAAGTTATATAGTTTCAAGCCTGCTAATTGCTGGAGGCCCTTTTGAAACTAAGTAAAATCGTCTAATAGTAGCCAGAATAACGTTAAAAGGACAGCACCGGTACAGAAGAGGTTAAGTGATATAGTTGGAAGCCTTATAATTGCTGGAGGCCCCTTTGAAACTAATAAAATCGTCTAATAGTAGTCAGAATAAAGTTAAAAGGACGTCACCGGTACAAAAAGGGTTAAATAGAATGGCAATAGTGAGTTTAAAATAACCTCAATATGTTGCCAAAATAATAATTGCTAATTACGATAAAAACTCCCTTAGGACATCCCTTAACCCCTTGAGGAGTATGACGTGTTTTGACAGATTGTTCTGACTATCATTAGGCGATTCTATACATCTTAAGGAGGATCTATGGCAATTAAAAGAGTAAAGACTATCTCAATTAACCCTCTGACCTACATATACCCTTCTTAATCTAAAGAAAATCGTATTAAAAGAGTAAAGACTATCTAAAGTAACCCTTTGACCTCCATATACCCTTCGTAATCTAAAGAAAATTGTTTAATAATAACCTGAATGAACTGTCAACAGGCGCCATAATTTCCAAGGGGTTAACTCCTGCTTATCATACTGCCCGTTAGCAGCCCTCTGTATAGGTAACGCCAGCGAACTCCACAAGAATATTGACCCCTTAACTTCTTATAACTCGAATCGAAAGAAAGCAATCGGGCTGACGTTTCTATTATTTGGGAAGAGTCCGCCAGGAAATAGGTGTGGATATTTACAGCCAGTTTGCTCCTGGCCCTTTTGAGTTACAGAGAGGTCAGGGATCAAGATTATTGTCAAGTTCGTTGGCACTACCTATAGTTCCAATTAAACTAAAGCTATGAAGTTAATGCAGCCTGAGTGTAATTGTATGAATCTATATGTCGGTGTGATATTTTGTGGGACACCGTGTGTGTGTGTGAGAGAGAGAGAGAGAGAGAGAGAGAGATTTTATGTTTATGTGTGTATGATTCTATGTGTTTTACTCTGTACGTCGCGTGTCACTCATGTGTGAGAGTATTGTTGTGTATGGAGTGACTGTGTGCTAGTATTATACTGTGTATTTATGTGTCTACGTAATATGGTATGTGCAAGTGTGTGTGTGTGTGCATCATGATATGTGAGTGTGTGTGCTAGCATTATGCAGTGTATGTGTGTGTCTATGTAATATGGTATGTGTATGTGTCTTGCTATGCGAGTGTGTATGTGTGTGTGTGCTAGCATTATGATGTGTATGTGTGTGTCTACGTAATATAGTGTGTGTGTGTATGTGTATGTCTACGTAATATGGTATGTGTATGTGTCTTGCTATGCGAGTGTGTATGTGTGTGTGCTAGCATTATGCAGTGAATGTGTGTGTCTACGTAATATGGTATGTGTATGTGTCTTGCTATGCGAGTGTGTATGTGTGTGTGCTAGCATTATGCAGTGAATGTGTGTCTACGTAATATGGTATGTGTATGTGTCTTGCTATGCGAGTGTGTGTGTGTGTGTGCTAGTATTATGATGTGTATGTGTATGTCTACGTAATATGGTATGTGTATGTGTCTTGCTATGCGAGTGTGTATGTGTGTGCTAGCATTATGCAGTGAATGTGTGTCTACGTAATATGGTATGTGTATGTGTCTTGCTATGCGAGTGTGTATGTGTGTGTGCTAGTATTATGATGTGTATGTGTGTGTCTACGTAATATGGTATGTGTATGTGTCTTGCTATGCGAGTGTGTATGTGTGTGCTAGCATTATGCAGTGAATGTGTGTGTCTACGTAATATGGTATGTGTATGTGTCTTGCTATGCGAGTGTGCTAGTATTATGATGTGTATGTGTGTGTCTACGTAATATTGTGTGTGTGTGTGTTAGTATTCTAATGTGTATGTGCAAGTCTAAGTAATATGGTATGTGTGCATCTTGCCATGTATGTGTGGGTGTGTCTATGTCTGTGTGAAATCTGAGTGACAAATTCATTCAAACAGGATCAATTTAGCTTTAGACAAGTATTATTTGGTAGTAGAGATGTCTATACTGTACTCTGTTTCTTTTCAACTGACGGTAAATTGCAAAGTTCTCATTAAGATTTGTCAGTTATTTTGAAGATTTTGTAGTGAAATATGGTGCTCATTATAAAAACTTGGTCTTAATATGATGCAGAGACATAGTAGATTCATATTTGTCCATTAAGTATCGAGAAATTAGCTGGGAAGGGACTCAATGTATCGTCAGTTGAAAAGAAACAGTATAGTATAATCCATTTATTATAGGTAGGCCAAAGAAGCTTGACCACTAACCTCCGTAACTCAAAAATTACAAGAGTAATCGAGTTAATATGTCTGCCATTTGGGAAGAGTCAGTCAGTCTAAGTGTGGCAATTTACAGCCCATTTGCTCTAGCCCTTTTGAGTTACAGAGGTTAGAGGTGACAATTTCTGGCCTACCTATAATGAATGGACTAGAGGTGTGGAATAAGTTGCCTATATGGTGCTATAGTAGGCTCAATATGGAAAGAAAACTTCAAGGTAAAGTTAGATACACATATGGATTTGATAGGCTTGGTGTGAAAGGAATCTGCCTTGTGCAGGCCAACATAACTTTTGCAGATTCCCGTTTACTTGAGTTATCTTGTACATGATGTGTGTGTGTGTGTGTGTGTGTGTGTATTACTGTATGCAAAATATATAACCTAACCCAGCAGAATACACACATTTAATAGGGTAGTCTGAATAAAACGCAAGATTGTTTTAGTAATCTTTAAATTGTTTTAGTAGATCATCTTTAATAAATCAGATGTTCTCCAATTCCACACCCATCCGCATCTCAGCTCTCTCAACAGCATCTTCTCATGGTGAGTAGTGACAACAGTTCTCTGAACATTCCTCAGCCGCATCTAATTTTGACGATAGTGGAGGCCTTGGCCCCACCACCGGCGGAGTAGGTATCTCCCAAATAGAAAAATATGTCCACAATCTCCAGTGCCTAATTGCCAAAGTTAACACTCTCGAGCTAATCATTGAACACACGCTCACCTTTAGGCCTACATACTATGCATACAAATTTCTCAACTTCGGACTTCTTCCTCGGTTGAGGAACCCCTTAAATCTAGCGCAGCGCTTCTCCCCATGGTGTACCCAGCAGCGGCAGGCACTACATTGTATTGAGTTCGCGCCCACCTCTTTTCTGCATACTGCGCATGGGTATACACCACTTTTTTCTACCTTTCCAAGCCCTAATTTATTGTGTAAAACCTTGGTTTTATTTATACAGTATTTAATATTAATCCTTTACTTGCCATGCCCTCTCTGCATCATCTGAACAGGGCCTTGGTATTCCGCACACTATCTGTGATAAGTACTAGGTCATAATTATGTGTATAGACGGGTATAGTAGTTCCCAGGGGAGCCCTGAAATCCCCAGATAGTGCCTCCAGAACCATAACAAAGAGGAGAGGGCTTAACACTAATCCCTGGTGGACTCTGATGTGAATTGTAAACTCCTCACTCAGTACTACCTTTCACCCTCACTGCCGTTTGGGAGTCCTCGTACATCTTCATTATCACTCACACCAACCACTCCTCTACGCCAAGATTGCTCATAGCCCACTGCACAACTTCTCTGGGCACCCTATCAAAGACCTTCTCCAGGTTTCCAAACACAAAGTACAGATCACTATCTTTAAGTAAATATTTTTCCTGCAGCTGCCTATGAAGATAGCGTTGATTGTACGTCTCGGTATAAAACCGAATTGCATATCGATAAAGACGCCGTTCCTGATTATACAGTACCTTCAAAGACTCTCACAGACCCGTGTGACAGACCTTCATGATTAGATCAAGTATTTTCAGGCCCCTATAATTTCCCCCATCTAACAAATCCCTCTTACCCTTATATGATTACTATTACACTTTTATGCCATTCATCTGGGATTCCCTCCTCTTTAATTATGGAGTTTATTTACTCAGTGACCAGTCTCACTCCTATGTCACCTGAGGCTTTTATCATCTCAGTGACAATGCCAAAGCACCCTGCTTGCTTTTCTATCCTTCAATTTTTTTATTGCGCTGCTTACAACAGTTGGCGATATCAGAGGCAAATATTGGCTTTTCGTTACTAAGTTGCTCTCTATTTCACTCCACATTGAGTAATCGTTCGTAGTGTACATTTTAAGAATCACCGATTTCCTTGTCAGCGTAAATAATTGTCCCATTACCATTTCTGACACACTTTTCTCCTACAATACCTCTAATTAAAATGTAAAACTTGCAAACTAAACAAACCAAAACTGGGACAAAGACAATATAAATGCAAAACAACTCATCAAAATCGCTATGTGGAAACAACGCTTACTCTAATATCATCCTTAACTTGCCTAGTTAAATTAAAGATCCCATTACGTAGTAGTAATAGTAGTAGTCTTTCCCTAGGCTGCCTGGCTGAACAGGTCAGAGATCCCATTACGTTTACACACTTGGTCAATGACCATGTACTGTATAATTTTCTTTGTCTTACATCTTTTTTTGCAATTCACTTAGCCGCCAGACATTCCTCCCTGCTGCCTCCTTTCTTCCATGCTTTGAAACATCTTCTTTTTTTCCTTTATTGCATTTTTAACCTTGTCATTCCACCACCAGGAAGTCTTATGCCTGGGGGGACCCTTAGTTTTGCCACAAACTTTGTCAGTGGCAGCAAGAAGGCTATGATCAAGGAAGTTCTATTGGATATTTACATAATTTGGCTTAGCACCCTTATTTCTAAACATTTCCTCCAGTTTATATAGGGATCACAATATCTAGACTCTTCATAATTAATAAATTATAGTAAAACAATATCTTCATAGTATGCCTTTGCATATACAGTATATAATTGGGTTTCACATATCGAGCAACATTAAAAAATTGAAACTAATATTTAACTGATAGTAAATTGTCATGTTTCCATCTTAAGGATTCAGCTATTATGAAGATATTGCATAATTGTAATACTTTGGCATTAACATGATGCAGAGACACAGTATTCTCATATCGTATATGGTGTTCCAGGCAGCTTCGGGTTGCCATGTAAGATTAAGGATATGAAACTAGTTGAGGGCATCCAGCGCTGTGCTACACTGTCCTGGCTCTTGGAGATCTACCCTCTGACCAGAGGTTGAGACATGTTGGCCTACATACTCTTGAATTAAAATGTAAAACTTGCAAACTAAACAAACCAAAACTGGGACAAAGACAATATAAAGGCAATATAACTACAGTAATCAAAATCGCTATGTGGAAACAACGCTTACTAAAATTAAATTTATGAAATAAAAGAACATAATTTGAGAATTAAGAATTTATACAGCGCTGTAGGCTACATACATAATCAAAGTGCATAAACTGGTACAAAAACTGAAGATATATCTCAATCGAGCTGTTTTTAGAAAGAAATGAGAGTGGAACCAGAGAAGAGCAAAATACCTTATAGAGAACACTACTGCCTGAACTTCAGATAGTATTGTTTCACCCCAGCATCAACTCAGACCTATGAGAGTTCCGTATGGAGCTCAGTGGTCTGGTTAATCTGCTCTACATAACAATAACAATCAACTCTTTCAAATTAAAGTTCAAATCAAACTCCAAGTATGACCATTTAAAATTTTGCCCTACCTAGCATTGTTAACACCTTACGAGCGGCCTATGCGGTTTATTTATGTGTACCGCCCAGCGGGGTGTTTTTAGCCAAAATAGGGCTGTTTACGTGATCATTTTCATGCCTAAATAAGACCCAGAACGTAAAACAAGTATCTATCCCTGAAAGGGCATAAACAGAGCTTTCGAATGACACCATAACGATCCTTGTATGATGGATAGTTTTCTTGCAATAACCGTGCAACGCGAGTGCAAAAAGCAGGTAATTCGGTACTTTCGGTACATAATTGAGTATGTAGCGAGTGAGAGGGAGGAGGGAGCTGAGATTTGTGTCAGTAGGTTCGCCGCGGTGGTCTGGAGCAGTCATACGCTCGCTAGTCTCCTGCCACCACTTGTCTCTCTCTCTCAGCCACATTACGTGCTGAAATTGCCACTCGAGTTATGTCGAGCGCCGCCACATAGTCCAGCTTTATTTAACTCGACTTAAGTGGTGAGCCGCTTTTTAAGGGTTAACAACCTATCGCATCAATTCCATGTCTAACTCTGCTGGTGTGGCAACACTAGTTACTGCATACATACATACATACATACGTGATTTTACGTCGCTTTCCATTACAAACATTGTAACGGCTCAGATGTGGTTGCCTTTCCACAGTTGGAATAATATATAATAAAGTCCCGTCACATCATTGTAACGGTCCGTAAAACGCGGTACGGCATAAACACGACAAAAGGTACTACTGACCCTCAAAAACCCAGTACTGTACCGACCGCTTTCCGCGAAACCGTTAATGGAGGGTATACTCAATTACTACCAGTCATGCACACCCTCACTGATATGATTTCTTCTTCATGCATAACAATGATTACAAGGAGGATACCCAAACACCTCATCACTTTTAAGATTAAAAAGGAATTAGATTATAAATAAAATGCTGGGTAAGAGATTAGAATTATTGAAGACAAGTAGGTTACAAAATCTTCTACCTTATACCAGTAACCAGTTCCCACATAACCTAACCCCAGACCACTCGTAGCATCAGTACAGCGATACATTATAATTGATCCTCGTTAAAAAAAATTGTTATCCAAACTTGTTAGAAGATTCGGCCCAATGGGCGGAAGGCCTACAGCATATCTGGAGTCCATTTCCTCTTCAGTCGCTTTCCCTAGCCTTCTTTAGGCTCCAGGTGAATGTTGGTCTCCAACCGAGTCACCGGGTCCCTGTAACATTATATATCCAAATAACTATGGTATCCTACATATTCAAGTGGTCTAAGGTTGTACATATGGAATTACACAGAATATAAAAAATAGAAACTACAATACAGTACAACATAAATCATAAAATCAAAGCAGCACATATAGAAACATGGGAAAAGAATAATCTGGGAACATAATCTGTTGGTATGGACGGTCTAGATTTCCATTTTATGAGGTAGGTATTGTCACTACAAACAAAAGTTCTAAGTACACAAATGGCCTGAGTAGATGAACTATTACTAATTAATACTGGTTCATTGAACACAACAATGGTGACATAATAATAATAATAATAATAGTTCTTAAAGCTAGCGCATGCTAAGCTAGCTAAGGATAGCTCAATAAGGCCGATTAGGCGTATTTCCATTGGGGTCCTGTACTACTACCCCATCCCTTTGCTCATGAGGGATGGTAACGACTCAGTGCTTGTGAAAAATCTTTAATGCGCCGAGCGTGGGCGCGAACCCGGGCCTTCTGGGTGGAAGTCCGAGACGCTAGTCACTACACCAAGCGAGCCGCTACAAGAAACATGGTACAACTATGATCAATTTGGAATTAGGCTAGGTGAGGCTAGGCTAGGCTAGGTGAGGGGCAAGAAAAAGGGAGAGAATTAGGAGGGGTTAGGCTAGGATAATGAAATAGGATAGGTTAGGGTATGTTTAGGACAAGTGGAAAGGACGTTAAGGTGTGTTAGAGAAGAGGCAAGAAATTAGGCTAGGTTAGGCTAGGCTAGGTGAGGGGCAAGAAAAAGTGAGAGAATTAGGAGGGGTTAGGCTAGGATAATGAAATAGGATAGGTTAGGGTATGTTTAGGACAAGTGGAAAGGACGTTAAGGTGTGTTAGAGAAGAGGCAAGAAAAAGGGGTATTAGGCTAGGTTAGAGTGAGTGAGTAGGAAATTTAGATAGGCTAGAATAGGAGGGTCAGGAGGAATTAGGCTAGGTGGTAGGAAGCAAAGAGAGAATGGAAGGATAGGTAAGTTAAGGTAAGAACACAGGGAAGTAGCTGAGGTAGGCTAAACAACTTCTGTCCAGGTCACTCTTACAAGCACGTTCTGACGGCCTCTGAAGTGCGCATGGGGGGTATGAGACACCTCTGCCTGTGCGCACGTATTTGAGCTGTTTCCAACACTAAAATATTTATTTTACCATAAATAGCATTAATACTTCTCCATATGCGCCTATTATAGGTTGATTATAAAGGTATTAACCTGTTACAACAATAAAACAAGTGGAAACAGCGTTTGGATGGTCAAAATCGGCGATACAGGCCGGGAGTTACATAATGTATGGCTGAGGCAACCTCCTTTCCCGCCACTTTTCCCCAAGTCTGGAGAGACACTGTCGATCGATACTCTCTCTCTCTCTCTTGCACTCGCTTGCTAACAGTGATGACAATGCCCTGCTTGCAACTCGCTAATGTTAGCACGAAAATATACCACAGAATAAGGGAATAACAGGGAAAATAGGTGATAACTGAAGGAGGGGAGGAAAGTGGGGAAGGAGGGCAGGTAGAGGAGTGATATTTGGCATGGCCCAGACTCTTAAGAGTCTTCCCGCAGTCCGCCGCGGGAACTCTTAAGAATCTTCCTGCAGTTCCCGGGTTAAGGGGAGAGGGGCCGGTTTTGTAGAACCCCTTCTCCCTCATGTTTAATCCCATTAGTTTTCAGATTTTATTACGTTCATCCCACTAGTTTGGCGATTTTAAGACCTTTCGCTCCATTTCATTATCAATATCAAGACCTTTCGTTCTATTTAGGATTTTTTTTTTTTCCTGGCGAACGAAAGTGAGCCTGCAATTTTGGAGAACCGGCCTCTACCGAAAAATGTACAAATTATTCTAGAAAGAGGATCTAATGGATGTTTTTTTTTTAAAGTTTGATGGAGGTCTAGGGAGGAAACTAACAAATAATAATATATATATATGAAATAATCGACCCAAAAATATACCCTTCCCCCTTAACCCTTTGAAGCTCTGACGCATTATAGCAGTTTATTTTGGCTATCATTAGACGATTTTATGCAGCTTAGGAAGTATCTGTTGGGTATTAAAAGGGTCAATACTATCTCAATCAACCCTTTGACTTCCATATACCGTTACTAATCTGAATAAAATCGTCTAATAGTAGCCAGAAACAAACAGAAACGCGTATTGGAGCTTGAAAGGGTTAACCCTCTCCGACATGACGCGATTTTGAGCCTATTAGGGATACTTTAAAGCCTTTGTTACCATCAGGGCTATTTAGAAACCTTTAGTTTAGTTACTTCAACCTCTGCAGTTGTCTTTGAGTTAGTTGTGGGTAGAAAACTAATTTTGGAGAGGTAATTATAAGAGTGAGAGAACTCTATTTCTTATTGCTAATCTGGCAACCTCTGCGTCATATGTGCGTGAAAGGGTTAAGCTCTCGAGGGATGACTGTCTCCTCCCTACCATTGCTCTTGTTTGACCTAAAGCTGGTATCACACGAGAGCTTTTGTAGTCAAAAATTTTCTGGCAACATTTCTGGAATATTTTGCACTGGTATCGGAAACTAGACTGATGGTAGATGAATTTAGGAAACCAAAATAATTTAAATGTTGACCTCATAAGCTGCCAGACCAGTGTTGAGGATAAATGTTGAGGGGAAAAGCGCTCGTGTGATACCGGCTTTACTCTAACATTCACATACTTAGATAACTACATTATTGGTTTTCCTCACTCTTCTTATCAATTAAGGGGAGATGGGTCGTTTTTCTGGACCCCCTTCGTCCGCATGTTTAGCCTCAATAGTTTGCAGATTTGAAGACCTTCGGCCCATTAGATTTACGATTTTAAGACCTTTCGCCCCTTTTCTTTGTAAATATTCAGACTTTTCGTGTCACATAGGTGTCGATTGTTTCCTGGCGAGCGATAGCGAGCCTATAGTTTAAGAGGAACCGGCCTTTGGCCGGGACATTTTTCTACCGAAAAATTTACAAATTTATCTTGAAGGAAGGTCTTGAGGGTGTTTTTAAAAGCTTGATGGAGGTCTAGGGAGGAAGCTAAAAACAAATTAAAATTTAAAACTTGCAAACTAAACTAACCAAAATTGGGACAAGGACAATATAAAGTCAAATTAAATGATCAAAATCGCTATGTGGAAACAACGCTTACTAAAATGAAAATTATTAAATAAAAGAACACAATCCACCACATAGGGTGTACATTACTACATGAGCAAGTTAATCTGTTTCCCAAGCAAACTAATCGCACATATAACAACGCACTATCGTCACGTTAAAGGAAGTAGTCAAGTTTGGGAAGTCCGGGACGTTCTGGCAAATTTTACTAAACTCTGCATGAATAAAGAAACTAAATGTTAAATGTCAAAATATTATTTAAAATCAAATTTGCAACATGACAAGACATTAACAATAGTACAAAATACAAATATTGATAAGATAACTATACTATTACAAAATAATATATAAAATACAGTACAGCACTCACTAACGATAGTGCTATCGGGTAGGTACCTGTAAGCATAGCATGCCTCAAGTGACCCCTATCAATAACTACCCTACAAATAACCTACATTTATAGCACAAATAAACTAAGGAAATCGCAAAAGTAAGCAATTGATACTATCGACAATGAATACATATAATATAAAGACAAATAATTGCAAAATATGAAGTAACAACAGATTTAAACAAAGAGTACTCTTTTAACAAGAACAATAAATTTAAAAAATCATCAATATTAATATTAATTAAAATGTAAAACTTGCAAACTAAACAAACCAAAATTGGGACAAGGACAATATAAAGTCAAATTAAATTATCAAAATCGCTATGTGGAAACAACGTTTACTAAAATGAAAATTATTAAATAAAAGAACACAATCCACCACATAGGGTGTACATTACTACATGAGCAAGTTAATCTGTTTCCCAAGCAAACTAATCGCACATATAACAACGCACTATCGTCACGTTAAAGGAAGTAGTCAAGTTTGGGAAGTCCGGGACGTTCTGGCAAATTTTTACTAAACTCTGCATGAATAAAGAAACTATTGTTAAATGTCAAAATATTATTTAAAATCAAATTTGCAACATGACAAGACATTAAAATAGTACAAAATACAAATATTGATAAGATATCTATACTATTACAAAATAATATATAAAACAGTACAGCACTCACTAACGATAGTGCTATCGGGTAGGTACCTGTAAGCATAGCATGCCTCAAGTGACCCCTATCAATAACTACCCTACAAATAACCTACATTTATAGCACAAATAAACTAAGGAAATCGCAAAAGTAAGCAATTGATACTATCGACAATGAATACATATAATATAAAGACAAATAATTACAAAATATGAAGTAACAACAGATTTAAACAAAGAGTACTCTTTTAACAAGAACAATAAATTTAAAAAATCATCAATATTAATATTAATAATAATAATAATAGAAAAAGAAAAAGAAAAAGATAAACAATAAATACAGACAAAAAGTAAGCAGAGGTTATACAAGAAACTTCAAGTTAAAAATGCTTGATTAAAATTATTGATGTCAAATTTTAGAATACAGTCACAATAATTGACCCTAAAAAGATTAAATTTATGGAACAATTTACTTGCCTCAAAACCTCTGTCCACTAAGAGTCTGTATAGTAACCTAGCTCTAGCCCAAAAGTCATCTACTTTAGTGCAGATTTTACAAAATCTTATTAATTGGGAATAAAAACAATTATAAGTTATTTTACTATCGATATTACTACTAGGGAAAGGAAAGTTTATTACGTTAAAATTAAAATCATCAACTTTGTGATATACTTTAAGTATGCACTCTTCATTAACAATCTCTATATTTATATCAACAACATTTTCAACTTTATAATTTACGTTACATTGTGTGAGGGGAATAGAATTAGGGTAAATAAGTTTAGCAACTTGATTAAAATTTAACAAATTGCAAACAAGAATATCATCAATATATCTACTATTATTACTTAACAGTTTAGCAAGTGCTAATTTTTCTGGAATTTTATTTTTCTTGCTACTGTCAACTAAGTCTTTTATATATTTAAATTCTAAAGCAAGCAAGAATAAGTCTGCAATTAAAGGGCTAGCATTTCCACCCATAGGAATTCCTAATATTTGTTTGAAAATGTACGGCCCGAATCTAACATATGTATTGAAAAGGAGGAATTTAAGGGCATCTTTAAGTTTAGTTCTATCAAAATATACAGAACTAGTGGGAGTAGAGCTAAGTGATGCATTATTAAAATATGTATACACATTTATGAAATAATTACCATTCCTAACGAACCTGTCAAAGTGCAAATCTATAATAAAGCAAAGCTCTGAATATACTAAATCTAAAGGCAAATTGGTATACAAAGTTGAAAAGTCGAAGCTATGTACCGAGGTAACTTTCGGCATGGTATTTATTTTATCAATAACTTCTAACGAATTGTCAACACTCCAATAATAGTTAATGCCAGTTCTTTTCATGATGGTATTACAATATCTTTTATGAGTACTTTTAATGTATTTTAAGCAATTTACGACTTGTTCTGATAGTTTTAGTGGTAGCAAATTTTGCTCCGGCAATAAAGCGATATTTATAAGGTCTTTTATGAAATTTAGGTAACATGTATAATTTTGCAATGCACTTGTTCTTATCAGAAAGTTTAATATCAAATATTATATTTTTTCTTGGTATGTTCATCGATTAAGTTATCAATATTCAGATTATTTTGAATTTCATAAACAGAATTACCGCAAATATTTTTACGTAATATGTTACCCTTAATACCTAATTCTTTTTTCATATTTTCAAGATAAAATTTTACATGTGAAGCTATAATTATTGCTGGCTTTATCTACTGTAGTGATTACAAAATGTTTATGTAAATTTATTAAATCAGCTTTAACACCTTACGAGCGGCCTATGCGGTTTATTTATGTGTACCGCACAGCGGGGTGTTTTTAGCCAAAATAGAGCTGTTTACGTGATCATTTTCATGCCTAAATAAGACCCAGAACGTAAAACAAGTACCTATCCCTGAAAGGGCATAAACAGAGCTTTCGAATGACACCATAACGATCCTTGTATGATGGATAGTTTTCTTGCAATAACCGTGCAACGCGAGTGCAAAAAGCAGGTAATTCGGTACTTTCAGTACATAATTGAGTATGTAGCGAGTGAGAGAGGGAGGAGGGAGCTGAGATTTGTGTCAGTAGGTTCGCCGCGGTGGTCTGGAGCAGTCATACGCTCGCTAGTCTCCTGCCACCACTTGTCTCTCTCTCAGCCACATTACGTGCTGAAATTGCCACTCGAGTTATGTCGAGCGCCGCCACATAGTCCAGCTTTATTTAACTCGACTTATGTTGCTCGCCGCTAAATAAGGGTTTAAGCTTATTATAATTATAGTCTATAAAATCTGAAAGATTAAATTTATTTTTAAGCGAGAAAATTTTATTTCTAATTAACTTAATTAATAATTTAGACCATGCTTCTAGTTCTCTTGCATTGCAGCACGCAATTTTTAATAATAGAAAAAGAAAAAGATAAACAATAAATACAGACAAAAAACAATAAATACAGACAAAAAGTAAGCAGAGGTTATACAAGAAACTTCAAGTTAAAAAGGCTTGATTAAAATTATTGATGTCAAATTTTAGAATAGTCACAATAATTGACCCTAAAAAGATTAAATTTATGGAACAATTTACTTGCCTCAAAACCTCTGTCCACTAAGAGTCTGTATAGTAACCTAGCACTAGCCCAAAAGTCATCTACTTTAGTGCAGATTTTACAAAATCTTATTAATTGGGAATAAAAACAATTATAAGTTATTTTACTATCGATATTACTACTAGGGAAAGGAAAGTTTATTACGTTAAAATTAAAATCATCAACTTTGTGATATACTTTAAGTATGCACTGTTCATTAACAATCTCTATATTTATATCAAGAAAATTTTCAACTTTATAATTTACGTTACATTGTGAGAGGGGAATAGAATTAGGGTAAATAAGTTTAGCAACTTGATTAAAATTTAACAAATTGCAAACAAGAATATCATCAATATATCTACTATTATTACTTAACAGTTTAGCAAGTGCTAATTTTTCTGGGATTTTATTTATCTTGCTACTGTCAACTAAGTCTTTTATATATTTAAATTCTAAAGCAAGCAAGAATATGTCTGCAATTAAAGGGCTAGCATTTCCACCCATAGGAATTCCTAATATTTGTTTGAAAATGTACGGCCCGAATCTAACATATGTATTGAAAAGGAGGAATTTAAGGGCATCTTTAAGTTTAGTTCTATCAAAATATACAGAACTAGTGGGAGTAGAGCTAAGTGATGCATTATTAAAATATGTATAAACATTTATGAAATAATTAAAATTAAAATTAAAATGAAATTATTATGAAAATGAAAAGATACATAAATGAACAAGTATTCTGTATACGCCCATCCCCCCCTTGGGGAGATTTCCACTTGAGGGATTTTTTTCTGGACCCCTTTCTCCCTCATGTCTAGCCCCATTGCTTTTGAGATTTTAAGACCTTCGCCCTAGTAGTTTGGATATTTTAAGACATTTTGCCCCATTTCTGTCAATTTTAAGACCTTTCGTGCCGTTAAGGTGTCAATTTTTTCCTGGCGAGCGATAGTGAGCCTGTAATTTAACACTAGATTAGCGGGCTAGCGGTTTATTTATATGTACCGCCCAGCGGGGTGTTTTTAGCCAAAATAGGGCTGTTTACGTGATCATTTTCATGCCTAAATAATACCCAGAGCGTAAAACAAGTATCTATCCCAGAAAGGGCATAAACAGGGCTTTCCAATGACACCATAATGATCCTTTTATGACGGCTAGTTTTCTTGCAACAACCGCGCAACGCGAGTGCAAAAAGCATGTAATTCGGTACTTTCCCCATACAATTCAGTATGTAGCGAGTGACAGAGGGAGGGAGGAGGTGGGATTCGTGTCAGTAGGTTCGCCGCGGTGGTCTGGAGCAGTCATACGCTCGCTACTCTCCTGCCACCACTTGTCTCTCTCTCTCAGCAACATTACGTGCTGAAATTGCCACACGACCTATGTCGCGCGCCGCCAGATAGTCCAGATTTATTATACTCGACTTATGTTGCGCGCCGACACATAGGGGTTAAGAGCAACCGGCCTCGACATTTTTTTACCGAAAAATTTACAAATTTATCTTGAAAGGGGGTCTAGGGGGTGTAATTTTAAGCTTGATGAAAAAGTAGGGAACAAACTAAATACCTCCCCTTAACCCATACAGTACCGGAGATGTCCTTTTCTTTACATTGTGGCAACTATTAGACAATTTTATTCAGATTAGGAAGGACCACTAGCAATAATAAGGCTTCAAACTTTCTCAACCAACCCATTTAACTACCGCAGATGCATCCTAAGCTGCATAATATTGTCTCAATATAGCTAGAATGATTATGTTACCTCCACCAACCGACTTTACTCCTAAACCCAATTAATGAAATCAACAAATACATGTGGCAGTCCAGGGATTCGAACCTAGGATTATTATTATTAAAATAGGGATTCGCACCAAGCCTAAAAAGACTATGTGGCACCAAAATAAACTTTGTGGAAAAAAACATCGGAGTTGTTGTGGGGCTGGGCGCAATACGGAGTAGAGGATAAGAGACTAGGAAACACTAATTAAAGAAGCTGAAGGAGACGGGTATGGAGGAGAAACGGCATAAGATGTGGGAGGGAGAAAGTGGGGGACTCTCCAAGCATATCGGCTAAGACAAGGGGGCGATTAACCTCTGAAGTGCGCATGGGGGTAATTAGACACCTGTATTTGAGGTGTTTCTGTCACTAAAATATTCATTGTACCATTAATTGCATTAATACTTATCCATATGCACCTATTATGGGTTGATTATAAAGGTATTAACCTGAAACAACAATAAAACGAGTGAAAACAGCGTTTGGATGGTCAAAATCGGAGATATAGCCCGCGAGTTGTATAATGTATGGGTGAGGCAAGCTGCTTTCCCGCCAATTTCCCCCAAGGCCACTGAGACACAGTCGATCGATACTCTCTCTCTCTCTCTTGCATTCGCTTGCTATCAGTGATGACCACACCCTGCAACCGGATTTCTAATGTTAGCACGAAAATATACCTCAGAATAAGGGAATAACAGGGAAAATAGGTGATAACTGAAGGAGGAGGAAAGTGGGGGAGGAGGGGAGGTAGAGGACTGAGATTTTGCATGGCCCAGAGGCCCAATTTTTTTTTTTTTTTTTTTTTTTTTTTTCGATGTCAAAAGTTGATTTTTGTTTTCTCTGACTCTTAAGAGTCTCCCCGCAGTCCGCCGGGGGAACTCTTAAGAGTCTCCCCGCAGTTCCCGGGTTAAGGGAGGATATGAAGGGGAATGCCTGCCGTCGGGCATTGGAGAAACGCGGACATTCTATCAGGAGATGCTGGACAGACACTGGAATATGGCAGCAAGGACAGAGCATGGGGACATCACAGGACATCAAATGACCATGCGTGAGCCTGGTGTGTCCGAGCCGAAGACGGGCTAGAGCGGTCTCCCATCGACGATTGTGATGAGAGGAAGACTTCCAAGGTACCGTAGGACTTAAGCGCTTAAGGTTTGTACATGCAGCGGAGGCATATACCTGGCAGCCATAATCGATCTTGGATAGAATAAGCGTTGTATGGAGGCGCAGAAGAGCCGTCCGGTCCGCACCCCAAGACAAGTGGCTAAGGGTTTGTAAGAGTTGAAGCCGTCGGGTGGTGGAGGTCAGTAACGAAGTAATGGGCGGGTACCATGTCAACCGAGTATCGAAAAGGAGACCTAAGAATGGAGCTGAGGATCTGTAAGGCAGAGGGCGGTTATACAACGTAAGAACAGGATGCAGGACTGTATGGCGTTTTGTGAAGATGACGGCACAAGATTTCTAGGGCAAAAACCGAAAACCATGGGCCGCAGCCCACTGCGCAGCTGCATCGATGGCCTTCTGCATGAGATCTTTTAGGGCAGCGAGATCCGAACCCACAGCGTAAATAGCAAGTTGTCCACATACAAAGAAGCACGGACACCAAGAGGGAGAGAAGAAATAATACCATTAATAGCTAGGATAAAAAGGATGGTACTTAGAACACAACCCTGTGGGACACCGTCGTGTTGGGGGTATGTTCGGGAGAATGTATTCTGAAGCTTGACTCGGAAAGTACGATCACGGAGAAAGTTCTTCAAGAATACTGCCATGTTGCCAGACACACCAGAATGGAAATGGGTATGAAGGATGTTGTATTTCCAGTCAGTATCATAAGCTTTTTCAAGATCTAAGAATAAAGCTAAAATTGACTTAGTGTCCGAAAAGGCGTCGCGGATAGACGTCGCCAATCTCAATAATGGGTCCAAAGTACTACGGCCCTTGCGAAAGCCATATTGAAAAGGTGACAGGATGCCTCTTGATTCTAGTAGCCACATTAAGCGGGAGTGAACCATGCGTTCTAATAATTTGCCTACACAACTGACCAGGGCAATTGGACGGTAATCTGCTGGTGCATGGCCCGACTTACCCGGCTTAAGGAATGGGAGAAGGATGGCATGTCTCCACTCAGCCGGAAAAAAGCCTGTGGACCACAGACGGTTGTAGATGGATAAGAGAAAGCCAAGCGCAGGTGGAGATAAGTGCTTCAGCATCAAGTAATGGACACTGTCAGGGCATTAACCCGTTGAGCCCCGGCTAGTTATAATATTTTGTTCACCCCAGTCCCAAGCCATTTTCACTTATTTTTTTTGTTTGCTAAAATGGAAGACAAGGATGAGAAATGAAAAAAAAACAAAAAAAAATCACCTCTGACATTTTTTTTTTTTGGGGTGGGGCCGGTGGGGGGTTGGGGCGGGGGAGCTTCAAAAAAATTTGTTGAGCCAAAATGGAAGAGAATGGTGAGAAATGAACACACAAATAAAAAAAAACTCATTTCGGTCATTTGGGGGGCGGGGGGGGGGGGGTTTCAATAGTTCGTCTCCCCCGCATGACCACCCGCCCGGGAGCACTAGGGTAAAAACTGAGTATGGCATTGTACGGCATACATCCTAAGGAGTATCTCACATAAATCTCAAGCCTCTAGCTCCCATACGACCGGAGTAATGAAGGTTCAAAAATGGCGGTAAACTAGGGGTGTAAACTATCCCCACTAAGCCCACCACCACCAGCCGCGCGGCAGTCTCGGCCCGCTCACACCTACTGGCCCGGCTCCCCCACACACTACGGTACCGCCCCCTCCTATTCTCCCGCCATTTCCTACCTTACGAGCCACGTAAGTGTTTTTTATATGTCGGACGCACGTGATGCGTCGCTGGGAGTTGGTGATCAAAGACTGCCGACGCAACACGTGCGACGCTGGGTCTCTGCGGGTTAACATGTATCCTTACAGGCTCCCAGGCTAGACTCAAGTCAGCCCGGGAGAAGGGGGCATTGAAAAACTTATCAGATGATAAGGCGAAGTCAAGTCGCTTAAGTTCAGAACGGCGTTTATGCATCTGGAAGGAGGGCGGGAGATGGGAGCCAGTGCTAACATCACTGAAATGTTGTCCCAACAGATTGGCCACCAGAGACGCAGAGACGGGTCGCCCACAATGCCAGTGTTGGTATGGAGGACTGGGGCCGGCGTAGGCGCATGTTTCCCTGCAATCTTCCTGACGCAAGCCCAGACTTGCGGAACAGGTGTATCTGCGTTGATAGTAGAGGCATACGACATCCAGCTATATTTTTTGCAGAGCGGATTGTACGACGGAAGACGGCATTAGCCTGTTTGAAAAGAGTATACGCATCCCGCCGCTCATATGGAGAGCCTCGTTTCCGACGGAAACTCTTCCACTTGGCTCTTTTATTGCGTAAAGCTGAAGTGCACTGAGCAGTCCACCACGGTACACACTTAGAAGACATACTCAGTGTGGTGCGTGGAATACAAGTATAGGCAGCATGGAGCACAAACATCAGGAAACTGGTAAGCATGGCATCAGGATCCGGGAAAGCATGGGTCGGATTAGGCGGAACGGCGAGATCAGCGAAAGATGTCCAGTCGGCACGATCGAAACACCAATGGGGAGGGCGCGGCACTGGGGAGTAAGACGTAGGGGAGAGGACAATCGGGAAGTGGTCAGTCGCACAGTAATCATTAAAGACCTTCCAAGTAAAATCCAAGGATAGTGTAGGGGAACACAGAGACAAGTCAATACATGAGAAGGTACGGGCGCCGCTATCAAAACGCGTAAAGGAACCAGTGTTTAACCCTCCAGCCCCGGCTATGTATTATATATATATTCCTCAAAACCCGGGTGTTTTGGCCGAAAAACGTCTAGGCTAGGCTACCGTATATTTGTTAATCAGACTGCTTCCCGCATTCCCGCGCATCCCCAAGCGTAGCTGTGTTATTTACCTGTAGAATGGCATAAAGTAGAGCTCTCTAAGTCAACTGGTTGAGCTGTGATAATGATTTCATTGGAGATAACTTTATGGCCAAAACAGCCACTTTACACTACTATTCGATACTTAACAACAACATACAGGCACACACGAACAAGCGACGCTCTCCTTCTTGTGGCCGGAGATGCGGGGCGTCGGTCCAGCCGGCTGTTGTTTACATGCGTCGGACCGACGCCTCGCACACGAAGCTCACAGGCTTTCAACCACTGGGCGTTCAAGAGCCCTTCCGGGTACCTGTTATATGCTTTTTTATGGGCGTTCAAGAGCCCTTCCGTGGTGAGAGGGTTAAAAGAAATAAATCGTTCGTACGAATCAGAGCCTCAAGGGAACGACCTCGTGTATTAACGGTAGAGTCACCCCACAGGGAATGCCTGCAATTAAAATCCCCTAAAAGGAGGAAAGGTGGAGGTAATAGAGAAAGGATCCTGTTTAATTCTGGAACATCGATCGGGATCGAGGGGGAAAGGTATATGGAAACTACTGTAAGCCAGCGTGAAAGGAACACTCTGGCAAGCGTGCATTTAAAAGAGGTATGGATAGGTAACGGAGACACTGGGACATCATGATGTATGAGGAGGCAAGCATCATACTGGGATTGGGGAGAACTTATATAGGAGTAAAAAGGTATTGGGGGGGGGGGGATTAGATAAATGCGATTCTTGTAAGCTAATAACAAGTGGGCTAAACCTAGAGATAAGGTAACGAAGATCAACACAATGTGCTGCAAAACTACGAATGTTCCATTGTAAAATGGACATTAAAAAGACAAAAAAGATTAAAAAGAAGACACGTACTAGAGGGAAGAAAATACGTACACTATATACAACGTATTTACAAAATACAGTTAACACCGTGGGTGGAAAATATAGCCAAGAGAGGCTAACGATGGGAAATAATAGCAGGAATTGGAGAAGACGTTGAAGGGGAAGACTGGAAACCGGGGGGCATAGGGAGGTCTAACAGAGAAAGAGGAGAGGAAGGAGGAGGGCCGGAAGAGGTAGGAAGGACGGACGGCGGGTGGGAAGAGAAGGAGGGGGTAAGGTCAGGAGAAGGAAGAGGGTGAGGGTCAGGAGGAGGAAGAGGAGGGCCCGGAGGAAGGCCAGAAGGGGGAGTGGAGGAAGAGGACGGGGCAGGGGAAGGCGGGAGAGGGGTAGGGGGGAGAGAAGAGGGGGTAGGATGAACTTCGGCATGAACGGTTGAAGGCGGTGGGTGGGAAGAACGGATAAATTCATCAATCTTAGGTAGGGTTTCGTAGGAGAAATCTAGGGACGCAGTGACAGGAGGAGGAGGAGGAGACTGGACGGAGGGAGGAAAAAGGGAAACAGAAGGAGAAGTAGGCGACTTCTTCTTCTTCTCGCAGGGACTTGAGCTCCGCACGTCACGCAGACCACCCTTACATTTAAAAGAGGAAGCGGGAGAGGAAGAACAGAGTGCAGGAGCCCGTTTGGTAGAGGAGAAGGGAAGTTTAGAGCGAGTAGGAGATTTGGGGCGACTAGAAGAGGAAGATGACGGAGAACGGGGGGGAGGCTTGGAACGGTGAGAGCGTTGAGGGAGACTAGAAGAGGAGGAACAAGGAAGCGAGCAAGATGAAGGGGCAGAAGTAGGAGAAGGACTGAGAACAGAGAAGGTGTTAGACAAAGGAACAGAAAAGGAAGAGACGGAAGGACGAACGGAGGAGACAGAAGAGGAGGAAGGAGAAAATCTGGGAGAAGCACTGGTAGAAGGAAGAGAGGCAGAAGACGAAACTGGTGCGACCGGGGGGGCGGAAATGGGGACGGAGGGAGCGGAGGCGGTGGAAGGAACTGAAGAACCAGAAAAAAGGGGGGGCGTGGTAGAGGGAGGCGAAGAAGAGGAGTGAGGAGACAGAGTCTTGGAAAATGATTGAGGGGTGAAGCCCAAGCGACGAGCCTCTTGGCGGGCTGCGGTGAGCGTAAGGCCATGTCTTGCTTTGAGGACAGCAACCTCAGACTCGAACAGATGAACGGGGCAAATCTTAGAGTCGGCCGAATGAGACCCGCGGCAATTAAGGCAGAACTGGGACGTTGACTGACATTCTCCAACGGCATGTCCAGACTGCGCACAGCGCGGGCAGAGTGGGCTCTCAGCGGCTGTACGGCAGAACTTCGCCGGGTGGCCGAAACGCCAGCAGCTGCGACACTGGAGTGGACGGGGAAGAGACGCAGTCATGGGGAGGCGAGTACCACCGACAATAACATGGGCAGGAAGGGAAAGTCCATCAAAAGAGATCTTGGCAATGTTTGCGGGATTGCGGCGAAGGTCGCGAGGAGGGATAGTGTAGAATACCACTAACCACCTTGTGGTCTTGAGCAACAACGATGTCCTTGACGAGGTTGAAGAGGAGGTCATCACCGGCTAGAGGCGCAGATGCAGGGATGGAGAAAAACTTAGTAAAGGAAGGAGGCGCAAAGAGAGAGGACAGAGGGAGGAGCGAGGACGAGAAGAGGACGAAACTGGAGAAGAGGAGGAAAGAGAACGAGGGAGGGAGGGCAGAAAAGGGTCGAGGGTGACAGTACTAGAGGGAGAAGAGGAAGACGCAGAAATAACTACAGGAGAGGAGATGAAAGCCTGGGTAGTGGAGGGTGGAGAAAGACGTGACGAAGACGGAAGGGTAGTAGAAGGATTTGGAACGGTAATGGACGAGAGGGACGAGTGATGATCGAGGGATAATGCAGCGGGCTGGTCGAGAGCACCCAAAACCATTCCCGACTCACCGTGCTCCCGCGGTGAACCGGACTGACAGCCAGACAACAGACCCCCAAGTGGCAGGCTGCATGCCACAAGGGGCTCACTCACCGGAACCACTAAAGCAGAAGCCATAAACAGGGAAGAACCGTGAAAAAAGCATACGTCGTCACCATAGCAAGAGAAAAGGGGGTAAAGCATAGAAGAAGATTCTGCGGTTACCAGGTGCCCCTGGCAACGAAAGGGAGAAAGACCTCTCAAGGTGTTCCTTTTCACACATTCCAGCACATCTACCTCCTCCTTACTTCGTCATTCGTCTGTCTATCCCTCCATGTAACTCCGCACGCACTTCTCAATTAACTGATATCCACCCCTCACACTCTTGGTCCGAGTCTCTACACCAACGTCCATGCTTCGCTTCCATAAGTCAGTGTCGGGATTACCACACTGTTATGCAAGGACTTTTTCACTTCCATACTGACCACCCTATTTCTTGTTACTGCTTTCAGCGTTCCTACAACCCTCTTCCCCTGTTGTACCCTCTCCCGCACTTCTTCATCCACAGTCCCATCTTTACCCAACACACTGCCCAGATACTTAAATGAGCTGACAATCTCCATAGCCTGACCGTTCAGCTTCACCTCACACTCTGTGACTTCACCCCTTTCGAAGACCATAACCTTGCTCTTCCCCGCATTTACCTTCAGATTCCCTTTTCGCACACTGTTCCAAACTCATTTACCAGACCCTGCAACTCCCATTCATTATCGCTCATCAGAACTGTATCATCAGCAAACAGCAGTACAGGCAACTTCCACTCATTTCCCTCCCTTTTCAGCGATACACCAACATCCACTGCTCTTCCTTGTATTTCTTTCATGATTCCATCCATATATACAGTAAACAACCACGGGGACATCACACACCCCTGTTTCAACCCAACATTCAGATCAAAGAACTCGCTCTGCTCGTTCTCCATACATCAAGGGTATAAGAATAGTACATAAAATAATTGGGTATATTGAACGTGATTTACCAGCCGAGGTACTCAGGTCTTAAGTATACAGTACTAGAAAGAGCACAAACCAAAATAAAGGAAAGTGGAAGATAAGGATAGTACAGATGATTTACATAGATACACTGGCCACACAGACCTTACGATCCAAATGAGGTGGTCAGGACTTAATTCTAGTAGAGATGGCATATCCGATAGAAAAGGAAAGTTGAAGGAAAGGAGAGAGAGAGAGAGAGTGTACAAAGGAGTACAAAGAAAATCAAGCAACAACAGGTCTAGTGACCCTTCTAGGCTGCTTGACCTCCAAAACACTGAGGATCAAGTGTCCAAACAGTGGTTTAGAGTGGGTAAGGGAACATTGGAAAGGGAACTACTGCCCTGGAACTAATGTCCGTGGCAGGATTAGGAAGTTAGTAGGGGACAGATGGGTTAGTAACTGAGGGGGGGATAAAATAAAGTTATTCATTTACAAACGCAGTCAGTCGCGGGTTTGATGAGAGATATTTGTCTAAGCGGAGTTTAAATGAATCAACGGTGCTGCAGTCTATAACGTCTCGGGGAAGCCCATTCCACAAGTTGACAACTCGATTGAAGAAGAAATTCTTAGATTCGTGAGTTAAAAGATTTACCAATAATTTTGCAACCGTTTCCCCGCGTGTAATTAGATTGGTCGATAGTGAAGTACTTACTACAGTTCATATTGTCGATGCCTTTGATGATTTTGAACACTTGAATTAAGTCACCTCTTAATCTGCGCTGGGTTAAAGGAAATAGATTTAATTCTCTAAGACGCTCTTCGTATGGTTTGTTCTTTAGGCTAGGTATCATTTTGGTAACTCTACGTTGAACTCGTTCTAGCTTGTTTATATCTTTTTGGTAATAAGGGCACCAGGATTGAACGCAGTATTCCAGAAGAGGGCGGACTAAGGAATTGTAAAGGGTTAGGATAACTTCTTTGGATTTATGCTCAAATGACCTGCCTATAAAGCCAATTATTTTGTTTGCCTTCTTAACAACTTCTGAACATTGTTGACTCAGTTTTAGGTTACTCGATATTGTTACTCCCAGATCGGTTTCTCTGTTTACATTCTTAAGCTGAGTGTTATTCACCGAATAGTTTGCTTTCTCATTTAGGTATCCGATATGTAGTACAGTAAACCCTCGCTATCTCGGACTAATTGGGGGGAGACCCAGTCCGAGATGTCCGAAGTCCGACTTATGTCCGACTTAAGAGAGGAAAAATTCCGAATTAGAAGAGGAAAGTCCGCGTCACCAGAGAAATTGAGATTTTTTTTTTTTTTTATCTATCTATCTATTTAATGCATCTATCTCCCTTATACATATATATAACTATGTCTTATTTGGTCTTTTTTAAACTATGAATCAATTCTAATACGATGGAATTGAAAACAATATTACCCTTCTAACACACAAATAATAAAATGAAAAAGAGAGTAAATAGAAATGTCTCCTTTGTCTTTCAGAAACATAAGTCTGTCTCGTATATGTTAGTATTTTATCGCTCGCTCGCCCCTAGCCACTCTCTCTCTATCTACTTATCTCTCTAATGCATCTAACTAACTCCCTTATACATTAACATAACTATGTCTTATTTGGACTTTTTGTAATCTATAAATAATTTCTAATACGATGGAATTGAAAACAATATTATCCTTCTAGCACACAAATAATAACATGAAAAAGAGTCAATAAAAATGTCTCCTTTGTCTTTTCAGAACTAATTAAGTCGTCTCATAATAGTTAGTGTTTATCGCTCACTTCCCCTTCTGCAACTCTCTTTCTATCTATCTTGTCTTTTCAGAACCAATTAAGTCCGTCTCATAATAGTTCGTGTTTATCACTCACTTCCCCTTCTGCAACTCTCTTTCTATCTATCTTGTCTTTTCAGAACCAATTAAGTCCGTCTCATAATAGTTCGTGTTTATCGCTCACTCCCCCTCTGTAACTCTCCTTTCTATCTATCTATCTCTCTAATGCATCTACGTAACTCCCTTATACATTAACATAACTATGTCTTATTTGGACTTTTTGTAATCTTTGAATAATTTCTAATGCAATGGAATTGAAAACAATATTATCCTTCTAGCACACAAATAATAACATGAAAAAGAGTCAATATAAAAGTCTCCTTTGTCTTTTCAGAACCAATTAAGTCCGTCTCATAATAGTTCGTGTTTATCGCTCACTCCCCCTCTGTAACTCTCTCTTTCTATCTATCTATCTCTCTAATGCATCTACGTAACTCCCTTATACATTAACATAACTATGTCTTATTTGGACTTCTTGTAATCTTTGAATCATTTCTAATGCAATGGAATTGAAAAATATAATATCGGACATTTTCCGAATACTTATATAAAGTCCGACAACGTCAGAGACTGTCGGAACGATGACGGAAATGTCCGAAATACGGAAGTGCATGTCCGAGAGGCCGTAGCCAGTCCGACTAGTACGGGTTTCCGACTTCTAGAGGTCCGAGATGGCGAGGGTTTACTGTACTTTACATTTATCCGCATTGAAACTCATTTGCCAAATTTGGGCCCAACATGACAATTTATCTAGATTGTGTTCCATATCGTCAACTTGTTCTTTTGAGAGTACGCTATTTGCAATTTTTGTATCGTCAGCAAATTTTGAGATTGTACAGGTGAGACCCTCATCTATGTCGTTGATGTAAATTAGAAAGAGAATTGGTCCTAGTACCGATCCCTGGGGTACCCCGCTACTTACATTGGTCCATTTAGATGCCTTACCGTTTATGACTACTCTTTGCTTTCTGTCGCTGAGCCAATTTTCTATCCATTTCAACACACCGTCTTGTATTTCATGCGCTTTTAGTTTTAGCAGTAAACGTTTGTGGGGAACTTTGTCAAAGGCCTTTTGAAAATCAAGGTATATAATATCTACAGCTTTACTCTCATCGTAGAGGTTGAGGATATCGTGGAAGAAGTCTAAGAGGTTTGTTAAACAGGAACGTTTTTTACGAAAGCCGTGTTGAGTATCTTTAACCCTTCAACCCCGGGTGGTACACGTGTGTACCATTATGTTTTGACCCGAGGAACCCGGGTGGTACAACATTCTACCATTGCTTGCGTATGTGCTTTCGAATGGCGCGTGTAAACATTTCGTTCCGTGGTCGCTAGGCGACGCCACCAGACACCATGTACGCCACCAAAACAGTCTCTACCCTGCCGCCATCATGGATACTAGCCCAAAAAGTGATTCCCCTGTGTCCGATTCCATGCTCCCTTCGACGCCTGCCCATGTTCGTCGCGCCCTAACGCAAAGGCACGTACAAGATACGTTGACTCCCGGAGGTATTGAAATAGCTTTGAGGAGTTATGAACGTGGTGAAGGACAAAATAGTGTTGATGACTTGGGCAGTGATAGCTCCGAGTCTTATCAGTCTCACTATAGTGAAGATTTAGACGATCTAGACGAAATTCATCAAAGAGACGCGCAATTTGTTGGATTTGAGCATGACGATGAAAGTGATGATAGTACTGAACGTGATATAGTTGTGCAAGGTGATGAGAGTGTAGCGAGAGTGAGCGAATGGGACAGCACTAGGTCGACTGCCAAGTTTAGGTTGAGTGACACGACACCTAGCCCTTCGCCAGCTAAATCCCCATTCAAGATACGCTTTTATAAGAAGCAAGTTCTTGAAAAGGCGGCCGCGGCAGCCAGGAAAGAGGCCCTAAAACTTGGTGAGGGAGCAGTGCGTGAGGGTGCCAGTGAGGCTGAGCGTGAGGGTGAGGTTGACCCGCCATTGTCTTCCTTATCTACCCACGCCACCCAAGTTGCCCCAGGCGCCCGCCATTCTTCCCCACCACCACCAGCACTGCCTAGGGTTGAGGACCCCCCACTTTCGGCCTATTTACCCCCTATTTCCCCCGAGAGGAGACATACTACTACAGAAAAGGGAAAAGGGAGAAAATATGTGAAAAAAGGAGCTACAAGTAGGCGCTCTTTGTTCGAGGCTCCCGCGGCTTCCACCCCTGCCGGTCCCAGCCATACGCCCCCGCAAGTTTCCCCAGGGTCCACCCCACCTCTCCAGCCTACAACAGAGGTTCCTGACGATGTTTTTGACCTCGCATCCATACCTGCACCTACAGACACTGAACCAGTGCTGTCTACGAATCGTCGTAGGCCAAGGAGCCCCGAACCTCTGCATGAAGATGACAGAGCCTCACCTGCCACTCCTTCCCCACCTCGCCGACCTACACGCCGCCCACGCATCATTCGTTCCCCGCGAGATTATGAGGGGGGGTCTGAAGATGAAGGGCACCTCACAGATGACTCTGGCCATAATTACCTGGGTCCACCGTCAGGGCAAGATGACGGCTCTGACGACAACGACGATGACTTTATGGACATCGACGACCCTCAACCCAGACGCTTTGCCCAGGGCCGTCGTGCTCCTGGCCGCCCTGGCCGCCGTCGCGCTCCTGGCCGCCCTAGGGTGCGCGCCGCCAAAGTTCGTGGGCGTGCTGCCCCAGCTGCAGCTCCTCGTCAGCGTCGCCAGCAGGACCCATTTTATATTTTCAACTGGCAGGATGTGGCTGCTGATGAAGTGAATGACCCTGATGTAACCCCTTTTGATGAGGTACAGGAGGGTTCAGGAGTTACCCCAAGTTTTCCCGCAGGCCCCAATGAGCTTTTTGAGGCATTTTTTGATAAGGAGGTTACTGAGTTTGTCATAGAAGAGACAAACAAGCACCACCAAATCCAGGTGAACTTTTTTGGCAAGGTGACCAAGGGCCACATGAAGCGGTGGACCCCAGTGACTCATCCCGAGTTCATGGTGTTCCTGGCAATCACCATGCTAATGCCTCATGTAAAGAAGCACAGGTTGGCTGACTATTGGATCACCAAAGATCTGATATCCACCCCTGCCTTCGGGAAATACATCTCTCGGGACCGGTACCTCGACATCCTCGGAGCGCTCCATCTTGTCACCAACACCGACATGCATCTCTCTGACAAGCTGTGGAAGATTAGGACGTTGTACGAGATGATGCGAGAACGTTTCACGTCATACTTCACGCCCTTCTGCAACGTCTGTATTGACGAGTCTCTTGTGCTGTTCCGGGGAAAGCTGAGCTTCAGGCAGTACATCCCCTCAAAGAGACATCGCTTTGGTATAAAGTTCTTTGTGCTGTGCGATTGCCAAACTGGCTATGTCCTGGACTTCCTGGTCTACAGCGGGAAGGAAGGGGACGTGGAAATAGACCCCCTCATTGGCTTTGGCGGAGCAGTGGTTCAAGCCATGATGAACCGGTACTTCCAGAAGAATCACGTCCTCTACACGGACAACTACTACACGTCCCCCACTCTCTCAAAGTACCTCCATCAGCGCAAGACGGGGACTGTAGGCACAGTTAGAGCGAAAAGGAAGGGCATGCCAACTTTCCCTCCTAAAACCAAGAAAGGCGATGTCTTCAAGAAGAAGTCGGGACCCATTCTGGCTATTCACTGGCACGACCAGCGGAAGGTCAACCTCCTGAGCACCGTCCACAAGGGGGAAATGGTTGAGACTGGCAAGGTGGATCGCCGCACCCAAGTCAGGGTGACCAAGCCCGATGCTGTAATGGACTACAACATAAATATGAGGCTGGTGGACAAGTCCGACATGCAGATAGGCTTCATCGACTGTCTGCGTACCTCGTGCAGATGGTACAAAAAGTTCTTTCTGCACATGGTGGACATGTCAATGCTGAATGCCTACAATATCTACAGGCTTCGGAATCCGCGCACACCCAGGAAGTTCAGTAGCCTGCGGAGGTTCCAAAAACAGGTGTTGGTGGAGCTCCTGGACAGGTATGCTATGCCACAGAGGGCAGTGGCACAACCTGGGCACCCCGTTCAGGACCGCATGCAGTGTGCACAGTATCTAAATGTGCACAAGCTCGGTTACCTGCCTCTGGAACGAGATGGAGTCACCATTAGCAGAAGGCGGTGCCATGTCTGCTGGAACAGCCAGGTGAGGCCGAGGAAGCAGAAAAAGACCACCATGCAGTGTGTGGAGTGCCAGGTGTCACTATGTGCTATACCGTGCTTTGCTGAATACCACACCAAGCAGGAGTACTAACTAATAATCATAGTGAAAGTACCAAAGACTGACAATATGTATGTATATAGGCAACAAGTGGAAATAAAACAATGTATTGTGATAAAAAAGTCATGTATTATGAAAACATATATAAATAAGTGAAAAAAAGACACAATAAATTGTATATAAAACGTTTACAAAGCATATAACTAAGTGAAAGTGACACATGACATAATATTAGATGGCCAAAGTATAATAAACACCTGTGATAACGAATAATCAGTGCCTAATATAACAATAACCTACCTCAATTACTAATAAAATGGACCGTATCAAGTGAAAATGAGCATTATCAGTGACAGTGACACTCTCTCAAGCATATTTACCAAAGTGAAAGTGACACACGAAGTAATATTAGATGGCCAAAGTATAATAAACACCTGTGATAACGAATAATCACTGCCTAATATAACAATAACCTACCTCAATTACTAATAAAATGTACCGTATCAAGTGAAAATGAGCATTATCAGTGAGTGACACTCTCTCAAGCATATTTACCAAAGTGAAAGTGACACACGAAGTAATATTAGATGGCCAAAGTATAATAAACACCTGTGATAACGAATAATCACTGCCTAATATAACAATAACCTACCTCAATTACTAATAAAATGTACCGTATCAAGTGAAAATGAGCATTATCAGTGACAGTGACACTCTCTCAAGCATATTTACCAAAGTGAAAGTGACACACAAACTAATATTAGATGGCCAAAGTATAATAAACACCTGTGATAACGAATAATCACTGCCTAATATAACAATAACCAGCCTCAATTACTCATAAAAACTACGGTATCGAGTGAAAATGTGAAATATTAGTGACAATGATAGCCTAATACACATATTTTATATAATTGGACTCCAAATAACTATAATAACATCACTATCAATAAATAAAATCGCCTCCGGGAGGTAAAAACTCTGGCGCGACGAGTGGCTAAGTGCGCAGTAGGTTAGCCAAGCCGGGGCCTGGGCCAAGGCGACGCATCCGAACGCGGGAAGATTTTCCCGCATAAAAATCACTCCACTTCCCGTGCTCGCCATTATGCAATCACTTGGGCTAGAGACCTCTACTCAACGGCATTCTACACATGAAGGTTTGTGCAAAATTTTTCTTTTTTTTATAACTTTGTGTCATGTATTTCAGGAGTAACAGGTGAATCAACATGGACCAAAATTCCTCAAAACCCCCGGACACAGAGTACAGTCACGATCTACCCTAGCCGGGGTTGGAGGGTTAAGTAAGTTATTTGCCTCCAAGTGATTTACGAGTCTGTCTCTTACGACCGTTTCTAGCATTTTACATACAATTGAGGTTAAGCTAATTGGACGATAGTTACTGGGTAGGGATTTGCTGCCTTTTTTTAATATCGGTGTTACGTTGGCTAGCTTCCACTGATCAGGCATAGTCCCAGACTGCAAGGATTCATTGAATAGCAATGTCAGTGGTTTGGAGAGCTCATCCTTAGCTTCCTTTAGAACTCTAGGCGAGATTGTATCAGGTCCAGACGTTTTATTTACCTTGAGTTTATCTAAACAATTCAATACTTCTCTCTGTAACGGTGATATTGCTTAGAACATCTGAATTATCAATCTGAATCGGCGATGGTGTAGGGATATCACTGAGGTCTTCGGTTGTAAAAACTGATGCAAAGGTATTGAGGGCATTACTCATTTGTACTTCGTCTTTGGTGTATTCTCCATTTTCATCGACTAACGGTCCAACAGTTGAAGTAACTACTTTTTTCTTTCTGATATAACTATAGAATTCTTTCGGGTTTGTTTTACTTTGATTCGCAACATGTAACTCCAGGGTCTTTTTACTTTGCTTAATTAACTTTTTGGCTTTGCGTCGTAGCTCTACAAATTTCACCCGTTCTTCGTCATTTTGTGAGGATTTTAATCTATCATTAGCAAATTTTTTAGCAAGCAGACAGTCTGAATTATCTTTATTCCACCATTTAGGCTTATCATTATGGCCTGGATGCCATATTTTCGATGGTATGCAGTCTTGCACTGCCTTAAGGTAAGTGGTTGTGAAACACTCCCAAGATGTATTTATGTCGTTATTGTTAGTCAGAAAGCTCCAGTCAGTTTCTTTAAGCTTTGATTTAAGTTTATGAACATTTGCTTTCTTGAAATTAGGGACTTTCTCATTGCTGCTATTTGATTTGTTACTAGTAAACTTTAAAGTGAAAGTTATCGTACGATGGTCGCTGTTACTGAATTCATCACCAACATTCAAATTCTCTATTAATTCTTCTTTTGTTGCGAGTACAAGGTCAAGCACATTATTACCACGGGTCGGAGATTGTACAAATTGAAAAAGTGAACTCTCTTGCAAGTTAGCATAGAGGTCGTGTCCAGAGTGTGAAGTAAGAATATCGCCCCATTTAGTCACGGGTAAGTTGAAATCGCCAAGAATTACGGTATCTTGTATGTTAGTTATTTCTGCAATTTGTTCATAAATTTCACTGTCAGTTTGCACTGATTGAGCTGGGGGTCTGTATAATAAAGCTAGTGTTATTTTAGTTCCTCGTTTATTATTTAATAGTACGTAAGGTCCCACATAAAAGGTTAATAGAGAAAGTTAGAAGCTATAATATAGGGGAGAAATGTGTGAAATGGATAGAAGCCTTCCTGAAAGATCGGAGACAGAGGGTATTGGTGAATGGAATAGGCTCGGGGTGGAGGGAAATTACAAGTGGGGTACCTCAGGGATCTGTGTTGGGACCATTGCTGTTCGTTATATTTATCAACGACTTGCCTGAAGTTATAACTAATGGAAGTGAGGTATACCTGTATGCGGATGACACTAAACTGTATAGAAGAGTGAGGAGTAAGGAAGATATGGGTTTGCTTCAAGGAGATGTGGAGGGCATGAAGGGATGGTCTGAGCATTGGTTAATGCCTTTTCATCCAAAAAAATGCAAGTACATGCGGATTGGGACCAGCAAGATAGACAAGGTAGGATACAGTATGTATGAAGCGATGGAGGAAGTGAGTGCAGAAAAGGATATAGGAGTAGTGATAGATAATAAGTTAAATTTCTCAGAACATTTAGCGGAAAAGATAAACAAAGCCAATAGAATTGTAGGGCGAGGACATTTGTGTCACTTGACGAAGAAATCTTCAGGAATCTATATACAGCGCTGGTTAGGCCACACCTGGAATATGCAAACCAGGTGTGGGCTCCATATATGGTAAAGGATATAGAAGCAGTGGAGAAAGTGCAGAGAAGAGCTAGCAAGCTGGTACCAACGTTGAAGAACGCGGGCTATGAGCAGAGGTTGAGGACACTGGGACTTCCGACACTGGCATATAGGAGAAAGAGAGGGGATATGATAGAGACTTTTAAGATAGTGTCAGGAAAGTACGATGAGGATGTGTGTGAAGGTATCTTCTTGATGCGGGAGGGAACAAGAACGAGAGGACACTCTAAGAAAATTTACAAAGAAAGAAATAGGCTTGAGAAGGCGAAGAACTCATTTTGTGATAGAGTGGGTAAATGAGTGGAACGCACTGCCCCAGTATGTAGTCGATTCCGAATCAATAAGGGAGTTTGAAAGTAATCTTGATAAAGCATGGGGAAGACAAGATTTGAAGTTTGATTATAAAACAAAAATACAGAATAGTAAAAATGTTGCGTCTGCTACCGCCGCCGCCAACACCGTGAACGACCGCAGCAGTGCAAGCACTGGTACTGAGCTGGATACACAGGCATAGTTTGCCTTTTTCCAGAGGATCTACTGTAAGAACTGTAAGAACTGTAAGAACTGTAAGTAAGATATGTCTATATTCGCAATTTGAGGTTTTGAGATTAAGACGGGATTAAGCCTTTCCTTTATAAACAACAGAACTCCTCCTCCATTTCTATTGATCCGACTTTTCTCAAACATTGTATAACCAGGAAGCGTATATTCGGCTAAAAAGTCTCTGTCTTCCGTATTTAACCAAGATTCTGTAATGCCGATTATATCATAATGTTCTGTAAACACGATTTCCTCTAGATCTGAAAATTTATTGCGTATGCTACGAGCATTTACATAAAACACCTTAAGAGTATTAGAGTTGGATGTTACTGAATGTGCATTGTCTGAATTTTCAGTTCGTATTTGACTTACACTACCCCCGGATACCCGGGTTGACCCCGTTTTTTGAACGGAAATCCTTGACTGCATCGTTCAGCAGACGACCAAGACGTGCAGCTCCTACTTCATTGAGATGTACACCATCTCCTGAAAACAAAGATTATCATAGTAAAAATGATCCCACTTGTCGACAAAGCCGATGTCCTTCTCCCTGCAGAGTTTGGCTAGTCGGCGATTTGTACTGGTAGCTATGTTGTAGAATCGGTTTTCTACATCAATCCGGGGAACAATTCCTGAAATTAAGATTCTATTAGATTTTTCCTTGAAGGACCTGATCAGCCGCCGGTACTTGCAAAGTAGTTCCTCTGACCGCGTCCGTTGGACATCGTTAGCTCCAACGTGGATGACGTACGTAGTGCTTGCGGGGGCGAGCCTGGAAAGCTCTTCCACAGCCGCAACAATGTCGTCCACGCCGCCACCTGGGATACAGAATCGCTTTCTGGTCCTGGGTGCCCTGGCGCAGAACTTGGTTAATTGGCCACGGACCATGGAGTCGCCCACAAGCCGAACTTCTTCCGTTTCCTCTTCCTCATCAATAGCAAGAATTTTGAAGCGGTTTTGGCATGTTGTCGGGATGACCTTCCTGGTACTGGTATGCACATTGTTTCTCACTAACTGAAAGTTGTCCTGGGGGGGAGTGAGAGTAGAGTCATTATTATTTTCTGCAACATCTAAGGTAGCTGCTGGTGTGGGTACCGGTACTATATGCACTGGAATGGCGGTTGACACCGTAGTGGTTTCTTGGGCCGAGGGCACTCCTACGTTGAGTGTGGCAAATTCTTGAAGGGATTCAAGCTTCGTAGTCAGGGCATCGATCTTGCGGTGAGCTGCATTCAATTCATCCGCAATCTTCTCTCGGAGCTGGCAAAATCTACAAATTTGGACATCAGTATCAACAAACATGGTAGGGCCAAATTTACCGGAACAACTCGTGCAGGTTCGTTGCGGCGCCATGACGATATAATCACAATATGCCTGAAAAAGAGAGAGAGAGAGAGAGAGAGAGAGAGAGAGAGAGAGAGAGAGAGAGAGACAGAGAGATGAGAGAGAGAGAGAGAGAGAGGAGAGAGAGAGAGGAGAGAGAGAGAGAGAGAGGAGATGAGAGAGAGAGAGAGAGAGAGAGAGAGAGAGAGAGGAGAGAGAGAGAGAGAGAGAGAGAGAGAGGAGGAGAGAGAGAGAGAGAGAGAGAGAGAGAGAGAGAGAGAGAGAGAGAGAGGAGAGAGAGAGAGAGGAGGAGGAGGAGAGAGAGAGAGAGAGAGAGAGAGAGAGAGAGAGAGAGAGAGAGAGAGAGAGAGAGAGAGAGAGAGAGAGAGAGAGAGAGAGAGAGAGAGAGAGAGAAACACTGAACTGTTCTTATACTGTTCTCTCACTAACGCTATTATACATATTCATATATTATATAGGAATAACAGCATAAACTAATGTTAACGGTAATTAGAGAAGGAATAATGGAGCATATGAAATCAAACCAACTTTTCAGTGGGAGACAGTTCGGATTCTTGCCAGGGAGGTCGACAGTACTACAGCTAATTAAGGTGGTAGATGATTGTATGCAAACTCTGGAGGATGGTGATGTAATAGACGTGGTATATTGCGATTTTATGAAGGCCTTCGATAAGGTCCCACATAAAAGGTTAATAGAGAAAGTTAGAAGCTATAGTATAGGGGAGAAATGTGTGAAATGGATAGAAGCCTTCCTGAAAGATCGGAGACAGAGGGTACTGGTGAATGGAATAGGCTCGGGGTGGAGGGAAATTACAAGTGGGGTACCTCAGGGATCTGTGTTGGGACCACTACTGTTCGTTATATTTATCAACGACTTACCTGAAGTTATAACTAATGGAAGTGAGATATACCTATATGCGGATGACACTAAGCTATATAGAAGAGTGAGGAGTAAGGAAGATGTGGGTTTGCTTCAAGGAGATGTGGAGGGCATGAAGGGATGGTCTGAGCATTGGTTAATGCCTTTTCATCCAAAAAAATGCAAGTACATGCGGATTGGGACAAGCAAGATAGACAAGGTAGGATACAGTATGTATGAAGTGATGGAGGAAGTTAATGCAGAAAAGGATATAGGAGTAGTGATAGACAATAAGTTAAATTTCTCAGAACATTTAGCGGAAAAGATAAACAAAGCCAATAGAATTGTAGGGCTGATAAGGAGGACATTTGTGTCACTTGACGAAGAAATATTCAGGAATCTCTATACAGCGCTGGTTAGGCCGCACCTGGAATATGCGAACCAGGTGTGGGCTCCATACATGGTAAAGGATATAGAAGCAGTGGAGAATTGCAAAGGAGAGCTAGCAAGGTAGTACCAACGTTGGCCACTACTAAATATTAGGTTTTCATTCTTCCCTCCGGGACTCAACCTATAATTTATTAGTGGCCCCTCCATCATTGACGATATGCCTGATATCTCAAGACTGGAGGGGGACATTCGTAATAATATAAAACCACTAATAATACCATAGGTAGAGACAAAGAATCGCACAACAAATTTGAGTTCTTTTTTGTTTACATACAATATATAAAAATTTATAAAAGGATAGAAAGCAGTGTGTTACTTAAAAGAAGATCTGCTTTATACATATGATAAGATTCTCATCCCGAGATTCATACCTTGATTCTCATCTCGAGATTCAAAAACTTGTTGTCAGGGAACAAAATTCTATTCCTGATCAACATATCTTTTTTCCTTAACCCGGTGAGCCTCAGCTAGTTATTAATAAATGTACCACCAGGGACCAGCCAGTTTTGAAAAAAAAAAAAAAAATCCAGAAACAATAGCGAATGGGTTAGGAATGAAGGAAAAACCACGAAAAACCGATCAAAAAGCTCAAAAAATGGTCCTACAGAGCCCCCGAAAACGGATTTTACAACAGTAAAAAATTTAAGGCAATTTCCCAAAAAAAAAAATGTTTTTGCGCGCTCACGCACACGCGGTTGGACTTTGAGAGTTTTCAACCATCGGCATGGGTGCGTGGGATACTTACACAGTTCCCATACAAATCTGAGCCCTCTAGGTAGAGCCACTCTTGAGCCTTACGACTGAGCAATAAGGGTGACTCGTCAGGCGAGTCGCTGGGGTTTGGCGTTACATACATAGGTGACTCGTCAGACGCATCGCTGGGGCTGGCCGGGTTAAACTTATTTGTACATGTTATATAATTTGTACATTTTGAATATATAGTTGCTACTATTATAAGTACAGTATCTATACATAATTTTTTTTTTTTAGAGCTGTAAAACCAGCTCAACTTATAAAGTATCACAGCTCGTGAACTTATCATATCATCCAGCGGAGGGACTCTCAGGGTCTTGGGGTTTACCTGCACCCCCCCCCCCTTTTTTCTTTAAGATTAAACTTAACAATTAATAGCACAATGACTCATGAGACCCTCTGTCGTAAGGCTACACAGGCTAGCTTTGGTTTATCCAGGGCCACCGACAGGTATCGCATCAGGAATGTATGATTTGAAGCCCACAAATTAGTGTTAGCTATGTCATCAATCGAATAATTTTGAAATAATCTAAGAGAGACAGCCCACTTTCTGATGTCATGGGCTCTGCCCACTATGCCGGGATTACTTTCCCTAATGACTTCTACAAGTAAGGAGGCCAATCTTCTTCTCGTGACGCGAGCACCTGTGTTGTTGACCCATAAGGCTCCTGGTTGTTGAGGTTTTGCTACCCTCATAAACTTTATTAAAGCCTGCACCGGGCACAAAATGTGATGCGTATGTCTGCGTTTAAGTGCCGGTACCGTAAATTCTGAAAATACATGATCACAGTGTTCGTTCTTTGCTACGAACGTGGGAGACGGAGCGATCCGTAAATGCTCGTTCAATCTCCCAAACCTGAGGCAATTAGGTTCGTTGCTCATCGCCGCCAGCTCAGATACCCTGTTTCCTGTCGCCAAAGCCATAAGGAACACAGCCTTCTTTAGTAATGAATCAAAGTCCGGCGCATTATTATATTTGCGCGAATGAAGCAAAGATAAAGCTTTGTCCAGCGACTAGGTAGGCATGAGCTGCCGTGGTGGTGCTCTCATGAACCCTTTCTCCTCCTCCTGTGGTATGGGTAGACCGGTAAGGTCGTAAAAGGGGTTTCTAATGGCAGATAAGTGATTCTTTAGTGTGACTACAGAAAGACGCTTATGCTCAAACAAATAGTCTAAGTATTTAAAGACCAAAGCAACTGATGAGTCTGTTTGCGCCGTCTCTACTATCCAGGTTGTAAACGATTTCCAATGAGATTGATATTGTCGCCTGGTAGACATAGTATATTGATTAAGAAATTTATTAGTCACGCTCTCCCCATACTGAGTTAACCATTTGGCATTTTGAATGTCCATAAGGCAAAAGTCAGCGAGGTCTCTAGGTTGCCAATTGTCTCCAAGTGGAAATACGAGACCGGGAGTGACACCGGGTTCTCGCACTACGTTTTCAACTGGTGGTACCACACCTGGGCCAGCCAAAGTGGCGCGATCATCGAGACTACACCCCGGTAACCCCGTAGTTTGTGAACTACTTGACACATGAGTGAAGCGTCTGGAGGCAGAAAAAGATAAATTGAATTCCATTTGTTCCAGTCCTCCGACAGTGCGTTTGGACCCCCCGCCGCAGTTCTTTCCCGGCGGGTTAGGTAGAGAGGGAGTCTGTACTCACCTAATTGTACTCACCTAATTGTAGTATACAGGATTTGAGCCTAAGCTCGTGTTGTCCTGTCTCTCTCTCTACATTTATCCAATTTTGCTTTAAAAGTTTTGATATTTCTTGCTCCCACCACCTCCCCATCCAACTTATTCCAACACTCAATGCTTCTATACGGGAAGCTGAACTTTCTTACATCAGACTTACATACAACTTTCCTCAACTTACATTCATGACCCCTGGTTCTTCCCTCGTCCCTCACCATAAAATCTCCTTTGTCGATCTTCTCAAAACCTTTCACACACTTAAACACCATGATCATGTGGTTTCCCTCGGACGCAAATAGATCCACTTGTGGACGGTATGGCTCTGCAATCATCCTGTTGAAGATGTTTTGCTTGAGCGCCCATTCTACTACTGTACTCTGTCTCCGGGACAGGGTGTCTGCCCAGACATTCGCTACGCCTGGAAGGTAAGATGCATGAAGATGTATGCTCAACGTTTCGGCTAGAGCAAAAATCTCCTCTGACAATTCCAGCAACTTGCGAGACCTCGTTGACCCTTGCTTTTGAATGCAGTGGACTGCATTCAAGTTGTCCATCCGAAAGGCTATTGATTTTCCCTGTAAAGAAGAGCCGTGATTTTGGAGGAAAAACAAAGGGACTAGAAGTTCTTGTTTGTTGATATGAAAGTTCTCGTCTTTGGACCACAGGCCTTGCCCTTGGTGGCCTAGATTCGACTGATAGCACCAGCCTATTCTCCCTGAAGCATCCGTGTCTACCCATACCGTAGGTGAGGGAGAAACCCACGTCATTATTGAGTGCAATGTTTCCCTCCTTGCCCAGACCGACAGTAAGTTGTGAATTAATGGAGGGATAGGCCATAATGTTCCCTCCGGTAAGAGTGGGAAACATTTGTTGCCTTCCATATCCAGTTGAGAGAACCGACCAGGGACTCCCACGTCTTCCTCGTCGTGTTCAGACTGTGGAGAAACACAAACAATTTCCTGCGAAATCTGCCTCGGTTGTCGTCCACACTCTGACTGAGAGTAAGGTTGGCTGTGTCCCAGACCAGCCCTATCCACTGAATTACCTGTGTGGGAACAAGGTTCGACTTTACCAGGTTGACCTTGAACCCTAAGGTTTTACATGATTTATTACTTGATTGACATGGATACGGCATAAACTCTCTGACTCCGTCATTACTAGCCAGTCGTCTAGGTACAACACCTTGATCCCCTGAGCTAACATTGGCATAAGTGCCTGCCGGACTAGTTTTGTGAATATTCTTGGTGCCAAGTTCAAACCGAAAGGCATTCTCTGAAAGACATAAGTCTCTTGCCTTATCCTCAAGGCGAGGAATTTTTAAAATCTCTTGTTTATCGGGACATGCCAATGGGCGTCGGTCAGGTCTAGTGAACACATCCAGCCTAGCGGCGGGAGGGTGAGCCTGATTTGATTCACTGTGAGCATCCTGAAGACTGAATTGTGAATGTAAGTGTTCAGACACGAGAGATCTACTACTGGTCGCATCTGCACACTGTCCCGCTTTGGCACACGAAAGAGTCTGGATGTGAAAACCCGGCAAGTTGAGTCTACCGGGACAATGACATGCTTGGTGATCATTTCCTGAACTAGTGACTCCACCTTTAAAGAAACATGGTTGACTTCTAGAGCTTGACGTAAACGAGGTTGCCGGAGCCACCGCCAGGCGATTCCCTTGCGTGTCACTTTCCGCGCCCATGTTCGCCGGGGCCAGGCTCTGTGACATGCTTGAAACGACCCCGTCACTAGACTGAGATTTTCCGGCAGAACTACCCTCGAATCCAACTCGCCTGCGGTAGGCCCCGGGAGAGAGAGAGTTTGACTGACTAGTTTTTTGTTGGTGCTGGGGTAGAGGTAGACGGCTGGCTAGGTTTGGCAGATGACGTTCCCTGATTTGGTTTATGCTGTGACTTATTCTTGTTCCACTTACCTTGAGGTTTACCTTGTTTCTGCTTTTGCTGAGTACTGTACCTCCCTGCTGTGGGGACGACCGGGAGTCCTGAAAGGACTGCTTAGCATTGTTAGCATGAGGCTTACCTCCAGTCTTTTGTTTGGAGTAAGGTTTCTTGAACGAGTCCTTCTTAAGCTGGGAGGTACTCTGCGTCAAGCTGCCTACCAAATTATAAACTTCTCTAAATGTATCTAAATTTAACAGAGAGGCAGTTAAGACAGGGGAAAGAGTCACCCGGCGACCAATGTCTTCCGGTAATTTCTTCACCATAAACACCCTCAAGTCCTGGCGTGCTCGAACGGCCTCTAGTAAGGCTATTCTGATGTCGCCGAGAGACTGAATTGAATTTTGTAAGAGCAGCCGCCGTGACAACTCCGTGGCCTGTCTTACATTTTGATTTTCAATAGCTGAAATAGTCCGTGTGAGGGACTGGGCTATCTGGCGACTTACAAGATATTGGGAAAAAAGTCTATAGGCTTTGTTTCTTAGTTTAAAGTCTCTATCCAAGTGAGCAGGGGGAGGAGTCGAGAAAGGTTCCCTTAACTCATAGAGAGCAAGTTTGGGGGCCGAAAGAAAATAAAAAAGAGCTTGGGACACCCCTCCCGCCTTATTTATGGGGAGTGAGAACCAAGAGTGGGTTTGCTGAGGAATTTGGTAGTAGGATTTAGTCGTAATGGTAGCTGCAAACTGTTGCGCCTCAGCTTCCCAGTCCCCCCACGGACCCACGCCTACCTGCCCCACCTGCAAGACTGGACTGTGTGTTTGATCTAGCCCCGGAATTGTATCCAATTCCGGCGTCAATGCGTTCAGAGCTTTAATATCGTTGACGCTGTCAGATTTTGTCCAGTCTGCAAAATGTCTTGCAGATGAGGCCGGAGTTGACGAATACACAAAGAAATCAGGATTATAGACATTGGGTATAGCCTTAATTGTAACATCCAACAACCTTCCTTGTGTATCCTTAGCCCTCAGTTTCTTGCTTTTGCTAACCTCTATGGTCCAATCACTCGGGACCAGAATCTCCCCCGATATTGTCGTCTGTGCCATGTGAACGTTCTTGGCAATAGCCGGAACCCATGAACAGTCAGGCCCGTATAGAAGTGGCATAGGGCCTTTTCTATGTGGAATTTTGTCTAGGGGAGGAGGGGTTATATCCGTGATAACTCGGACATTTGTAGTTGTCAAGGCGGCGGACATTGTCGTATCACTTGCCGTGGTGGTCGTTTGATTGACGTTAAGTAGGGGCATGGTAGTACTGGGAGGTTGAACTCCGGTAGGTTCTAAGGGCCTCACAGTCGATTCAATCGGGGGAGCTACCGGCGCCGTAGTGGGAGGGACCAGAGAACTAGGTATATGATATTGTCTCATTACTTTATGCAAGATATCATTAACCCTCCTGGCCCGGGCTAGCTCTCCTAATGACAGTGCGGCGTACCCGGGCGATCTGGCCGAAAAACGTCTAGGCCTAGGCTACCGTATTTTGGTTAATTTTAACTGCTAGAAATTTCCCACACATCTATATATGTAGTGCGGTTTCCAATCTGTAGACTGGCGTTGAGTAGAGCTCTCTAAGTCAACTGGTTCAGTTGTGATGACGATTTTAGTGGAGAGCATTTTCAGGCGATGTTAGCAATATGACGATCTTTTCACTACTGAAACAACGACATACAGACATACAATAACAAAAGAGTCTTCTCCTTCTTGTTTTCGGAGGTGCGGTGACGCAACTATCGGCTTTGTTTACATGCGTCGGACGCACGGCGTTCAGACCAGGCTGAATAGGCTTGAAAGCTTACTATCTCCTGAAAGGACACCCGGGCACCTGCCCTTATTTCGTGGTGTCATATTAAAATGACACCCGGGCCAGAAGGGTTAAGGTCATCTGTTGTCACATATTTACTCTGAGAACCCCGAGAAGATTCTGAACCCTCCTCAGAACCTTCCTCGTTCACTGGTTGTCCTGAGGATATTTCAAGTTCCTCTACTTCTTCCGGCACTTCCACAACCTCCGGCATTTCCTGCCTTTGCTCTGCCACCGGCTCAGTCAAAGGCCACACTAAGTCAGGGACTGACGAGGGAATATTATCGCTAACCCTCTGTCTGTCTTGGCCCTGAAACATAGACTGTGCCTGTGATGGCTCCGACTGTCTCCAAACACCCCTGTTAATCACGGCGGGTGGTTGGGAGTCCGGTATAATACTAGCCTGAGAATTGTCATAATGCTGTACGGAACAGGGTGTATAACCCCGATATTGTTCCGTCAGCACCCGTTGTGACACTATCGGTGGTCCCGTACGTGGCGCGGTAAGACTTACCTTAGGTATAGCAAAGATTGTATTCTGTGGTTCACTAATAGTTTCTTTAAGCCCATCCCTGGGATTTGACTCAGTCTCCCCTGTCGCCGCCTCCTAGTTGCCTGATTGGACAGACCCGGAGGCAGAGGCAGAGGAAAGTGGCCGCGGAGCCGGCGTAGGTTGGCGCCGTGGGAGCGTCTCATCCTTGCGGGAACTTTTATGTCCACTACTTGATTTTGAGGTCACAGAGTCTTCCTGCCTTCTCTTGCTAGACTTCGCCGTTGATTCTACTGAAGATTGGCGTACTCGTCTATGAGGAGACCTAGACCTGGCCCTAGATTTGGTCTTCGGCGAAGGGTATTGTCCTCGTTTGCGGGGGAGGGGTTTTGCCTCATCGCTGTCGCTACTCTCGCTACTACTATAGGTTTGACTCCTGCAAGGAGATAAAGAAAACCTAATATTAAGTAGTGGCCCCGTAATCATTGACGATTATGCCTATTACATAAGGCCTACTCTTCAAACGCTCATTTACTGTACAGTAGTTTGAATCTACCGCGCAGAGCATAAAATTTTTGAGGAGCCTTCATCATGAGCGCACGCAACCTCACTCATGGTTCTGTCATTATGAAATTGGGTTCTCACTACGAAAAAACTTCGTAACAAATAATAAATAAAAAGAAAATAAGAATAACTATTCATAAGCTTTCCATATACTCGTGGATGTACTTGTGTGGATATTTGACCAGACGCTGACTTCAGGCGTCATACTTCCTTCTTCACTGACATATCAAGTAAACCAAAATCCTCAATACATCAACGGATGGGAAGGGGATGGTCGGGAGAGCCCCAGTCGTCAATAATTACGGGGCCACTACTAAATATTAGGTTTTCTTTATCTCCTTGCAGGAGTCAAACCTATAATTTATTAGTGGCCCCTCCATCATTGACGATTATGCCTGATATCTAAGACTGGAGGGGGACATTCGTAATCATATCATAACTCTAGCAAAAGCAGATAATCAAACAACCACATAGTATTCTTACTTTGTAAAAGATATATTTTTGCGCATAAACTTTATACAGCATATATATTCAAAAAGGGGTACAAGCAGGAGCGTGCTTCGAAGAAGCCTGCTTGAATAAAAAGGGTTAACTCTGAGACTCTGTACACAGATCTGCTAGTTAAGAAGGCACCCCACTTAAAGTAAGTGGTGAAAAATAAAAACTTATAAGTCAACATATGCACATATAAACACCATTAAACTAGTGGATATATTCCTAAAAATATACCCAAACATAAAATGAACTCTTGTACTTTCGCAGAAGTACTGAACTCTTGTACTTAAGCAGAAGTACTTACATCAAAAATAAAATTCGCAGTCGCAACTACTGAGTTTCTTAAAATTATATTGCTTCACAGCCAAAACTACTTACAACAAGAATTGTTGTTTTACTACTATTGTACTTTAGCACAATTTCCTGTAATGAATACTACAGAGAAATTTTATATCACAACACCTACATACAGTATCACAGCTCGTATGCTCCGTACACATACTCCGGCGGGGTCTAGGGTGTCCTATGTTACACTAACTGCACCCCCCCCCCTCTTTTCTTAATCTAAACAATAAGTGACTTAGAGGCCACCTAGACCCTCTGCCTTAAAGCTATACATGGCATGGAAGGTCTGTCTAGAGCTACTGAAAGGTATCGAGTAAAAAACGTATGATTAGAGGACCATAGGTGCGTGGACGCTATGTCCTCAACAGAAAAATTCTTAAGGAAACGCAAAGAGGCCGCCCATTTGCGTAAATCGTGGGCTCTTCCCACGACGCCGGGATTACTCTCTTTAATGACTTCGACTAGGAGAGAAGCTAGTTTACGTTTCATTAAGCGTTTGCCCGTACTTGCTACCCATAAAGCACCCTGTTGATTCAGAGGTGCCACTCTCAAATATTTGGTTAGAGCTTGCACTGGACATAAATTATGGTGCACTTTTCCCCTTTTCAACGCCGGCACCGTGAACTCTGAAAACACATGTTCACTGTGTTCATTTTTGGCGATGAACCCCGGGGAAGGTGCAAAGTGAATACACTCATTGAGCCTACCAAACCTTATGCAATTAGGTGTGTTGCTCATCGCCGCCAGCTCAGATACCCTGTTCCCGGTAGCCAAAGCCATAAGGAATACTGCCCTTTTTAAAAGTAAGTCAAAATCTGCAGTATTTTGGTAAAGACGGGAATGAAGAAAAGACAACGCCTTGTCCAGAGACCAGGTAGGCATGAGCTGACGGGGAGGTGGGCGGAGTTTAAAACATGCCCTCATGAAACCTGTTTCCTCCGCTAGTGGTATGGTTAGACCTGTAAGGTCAAATAATGGCATCCTAATCGCTGTTAAGTTATTTTTTAACGTTACTACAGATAGACGTTTCTGCTCGAACAGATAGTTTAAATAATGAAAAACCAAAGCCACCGAAGGTACGGTTTGTTCTGTTCTAAGTATCCAAGAAGTAAAGGACTGCCAGTGCGATTGATACTGCCTCTTTGAAGATTGGGTATATTGATTCATGAATTTATCGGTCACGTTTCTACCATACAGTGTTAGCCATTTGGCCTCCTGAATGTCCATAATGCAAAAGTCAGCGAGGTCTCTAGGTTGCCAATCGTGTCTAAGTGGAAATACCCGACCGGGAGCGACACCGGGTTCGGGCACCACGTTTTCAATTGCTGGTACCACAACTGCGGCGGCCACAGGGGCGCGATTAACGAGACTACGCCCCGATAATCCTGTAGTTTGTTTACTACGTGGCACATTAGAGAAGCGTCTGGTGGCGGAAACAGATAAACGGAACTCCACCTGTTCCAATCCGTCACCAGTGCGTCGGGTCCTCCCGCCGGCGTTATTGTCCGGCGGGTGAGGTACAGCGGGAGTTTGTGAGTCTCCTCGGACGCAAACAGATCCACTTGTGGACGGTAAGGCTCCGCAATCATTTGGTCGAAAATGTTTTGCTTGAGCGCCCATTCTACTGTTGTGCTCTGTCTCCGAGACAGAACGTCTGCCCAGACGTTTGCTACGCCTGGGAGATAAGATGCGTGAAGATGAATGTTCAGCTTGTCGGCTAGAACAAAAATCTATTCTGACACGTTTAGCAACCTCCGAGATCTCGTTGACCCTTGTTTCTGAATGCAGTGAACCGCTTTCAGATTGTCCATCCTGAAGGCCACTGATTTGTCCCGTAAAGTAGAGCCGTGAGCCTGAAGGAAATACAAGGGGACTAGTAACTCTTTGACATTGATGTGGGAGGTTTCTGAATGGGACCAAAGCCCTTGACCCTGATGCCCGTGGTTTGACTGAAAGCCCCAACCTATCGTTCCTGACGCATCCGTGTCTACCCATACCGTCGGCGGAGGAGAGGTCCATGACATGACCGAGTGCAATGTTTCCCTCTTCGCCCAGACCGCTAGTAAGCTGTGTATTAATTTTGGGATGGGCCATAATGTTTCCGCCGGTAATAGTGGAAAAAATGTGTTGCCCTCCAATATTAAACGTTTGACTTTCAACCGGCCCAACTTTACAGTTAGTTGAATCCAGTTGAGAGAGCCGACCAGAGATTCCCAGACTCTCCGTGTCGTAGTCAGACTGTGAAGAAACATAAACAGTTTCTTGCGAAACCTGTTCCGATTGTCCACACTCTGACTCAGAGTGAGAGCAGCTGTGTCCCAGACCAGCCCTATCCACTGGACCACTCGTGAGGGAACAAGGTTTGACTTTACCGGGTTTACCTTGAATCCTAGAGATTTTACATGATTAATGTTATGTTGACATGATTGATGCATAACTGTCCTGTCTCTGCCACCACCAGCCAGTCGTCTAGATACCACAAAATCCTGATCCCTTGTTCTAACAAGGGCATCAGGGCTTGCCGGACTAATTTCGTGAATAAGCGAGGTGCTAGGTTCAATCCGAACGGCATCCTCTGAAAGACATAAGTCTGATGCATTATTCGTAAGGCCAGAAATCGTTGAAACCGTTTGTTTACCGGGACGTGCCAATACGCGTCTGTCAGGTCTAAAGAACACATCCACCCTACCGGCGGAAGTGTTAGCCTGATTTGATTCACTGTCAGCATCCGGAAGGAAACGTTGTGAATGTGGAGGTTCAGATAAGACAAGTCTACGACCGGCCTCATCTGAATACTGTCCCTTTTGGGCACTAGAAAAAGTTTGGATGTAAATACTGGGTAATTTTGAGGGACCGGGATGATGACATTCTTGGCGATGATCTCTTGGATCAGTGACTCCACCTCTAATGAAAAAAAATTTGCCTTTGTCGGCTGACGTAAGCGAGGTCGCCGGAGCCACTGCCAGGTGATGCCTTTGCGTGCTACCATCCTTGCCCATGTGTTTAATGGCCATGCGCGATGACACGCCCGGAATGACCCAGTTAGCAGACGAGGGTTCGCCGGCTGGACTACCCTCTGATCCACCCGCCGTAAGATTGGCCCTGAGAGTGAGAGAGACCCTATTTTTTTGGTGGTGGTGTATGCTTAGATGACTGGCCGGGTTTGGCAGGAGGCGGGCCCTGGCCCAGTCATTGATACTTCTGTCCTTTATGACTACCTGAAAACTTTCCTTGCTTGTATCTGTACTGAGCCTGACCTTGGGTGGAAGAGGATTTAGGCAGATGAAAAGGCTTTGCCCCACCAGGCTGGGCTTTTGCGACTGGTTTGGGCTTGGAAAAATTGAAAGCAGGTTTCTTAGATGGGACGGGACTGTGCTTAAAGGCCTGAGCCATGTTGAACACTGTTCTCCACACATCCGGGGACATTAAAGAGGCAGTTAGAACAGGGGACATTACCACTTGATTTGCAATCCTATCCGGGAGCTTCCGCACGAGAGACATCCTTAGATCCTGTCTTGCCCGCACCGCCTCTAGCAAGGCTGTACGGATATCTCCCAGTGACTGTATAGAAGTCTGGAGTAGCAAGCGTCTAGACAGTTCGATAGCCTTTCGGACTTCCGCGTCCGCGATTGCCTGAGCAGATCTTAGCATTGACTTCACTACCTGTTGTGTGACAATGTACTGGGAAAACAGTCTATATGCCTTCCCACGTAGCCTAAACTCCCGGTCTAGGTGAGCAGTGGACGGTGTAGAAAAGGGATCTTTAAGCTCGCATAGATTAATTTTAGGGGCAGCTAAAAATGCAAATAAAGCAGAGAGAATACCGGTAGAGAGAACCAAGAATGGCTTTCTTGTGGAATTTGGTGTGAAGATTTAGAGGTAAAAGTTGTTGCAAAGTTCTGAGCCTCCACTTCCCATTCCACCCAAGGTCCCGGACCCAACTGCTCCACCTTCAAAACTGGATTTACGGCTGTGTCTGTGAACGTCTTTAAACCTAACTCTGGTGTTAGAGCTAACAGTGCTTTTATATCATTGAAACCGTCATGCTTGGTCCAGTCCGAAAACAGTTTTGAAGCTGACGCAGGGGGTAGGGCAGGTGTAGAAGTATACACAAAATAATCATGGTGATAATAGTTAGGAATGGCCTTAATATTAACATAAAGTACATTTCCTAGAATATCTAAAGCACGTAACTTCCTAGATTTATTCCCTTGAATTACCCACTCACGTGGTACCGGAAGCTCCCCCGACATAGTGGACTGTGCTACCTCTGGCTTTGCTGGGAACATTGTTACCCATGACTCATCTGGCCCGTATAAGAGGGGCATAGCTCCCTTTCTGACCGGTGCTTTGTCTAAAGGGGGAGGATTTACATCTGCTACTACTCTCACATTGGAAGTAGTCAGTGCCGCCGAAGTTGGCCTAGTAACAATAGTAGGTGATACAGGGGGAGGGTGCGGAATTTGTGTCAAAGCAATGGAAGTAGCCAGAGGTCGGACATTCGATGCTGTCGTGGAAGCTCCCAAACCAGCTGTAGGAGTCTCCGGCTGCTGGCCAAAAAACTTAGTTAGTGCATTCGCTAGTAACCCATTAATTTCATCAGCTGTGACAAATTTAGCAGAGGATGAACTGTGTGGCGAATCATTCCTACTCTGAGAGTCGTCTATCAATGAACCTGACTCTTGACCCTCCATCTCAGAAATTATAGAACCCTCATCCCTTTCCTCCGGCCTCTCATGAGAGGATTCCGCCGAAGCCGGGACCCCCTCATGCTGCCATGTTAAGTCCGGGATGGACGATGGGATCTCAGCGTCCCGGTGGACGTCTGCCACCTGTGTTGCCTGAGAAGGACGTGAGCCGTCACTCCATGGCTGGGAGTACCTCCAAACTCCCCGGTCTTGGCCGGAACTCACTTGTGAGCTAGGTACCACACCAATTACTGAGCCCTCACTCGAGCCCTCTAGAGGGTTATAACTTCTGGGAGAACTCTCTAAACCTAAAGCTGGTGCATGTGAACTGGGAATAATATTTGGTGACAACCTGTCCGCCGGTATATCCCCCACCACAGTCTCTGACTCCACTCCCGACCTGTCAGATTGGACATGAGACATGTCGGGAGTAGAGGCAGAAAGCGAGGTACGAGGCTCCGGCGAATGCCGGGAGGCCTTTCGTACAGGAGTATCCTTTTTTGAAGACTTGTGACTTCGCCTTGACTTTGATTTCACACTAGGACTGTCCTTGGTCTTCTCTTCCTTGCTCTTCTTCCTCGAAGGTGAAGTAGAGTGACTATGTGTCTGCTGTCGGAGGGGAGACCTTGACCTGGACCTCGATCTTGACTTGGAAGCTGTCGCCGGGGGGTGTCGGCTCCCGAGATCTCTTAGATGTGCCGGGGGAGGGAAGAAGCACTTTACCCTGCCCAGTCTCTGCCGACTTACGCACATTTACTCTACTTTTAGAAGGGGGACGTTTAAGTGGGGGATGCTGAACAATCAATCGTTCCCACAGAACTACGTTATCGCACTGAAGAGCTTTATGAGCCACTGAAGTAGCATAAGTAGTTAGGAGTTGTTTGACCTCGCGCAATGCAACCGCCGCTGCCTGATTATCGTGCTGTAAGACTTTGATACTTAACTGACTACAAAAAGCACAATTCTTAGTCACCCACAAACCCCTTGACCGGTCCAAGTATTTGACGCATCTGATGCACAGTGTATGCGCAAAAATAGGGATCCCTGAACAGGAGGGTGTTAAGCACAGAGCAAAAACAGGGTCTAGTGTAGCCATGACAGAGACTGGAGAAAAGCTAACCCACCCCCGGGCTTCTCCTGGTTCTCTGTTGACCCGCCGGAACTCCGCCCTGGAAAAAAGAAAATTTCCAGGAATTAATGCTCATAAGGTTACCCCAAAATGTTCTAACACAAGTGTTAATGAACCGCCGGGCAACGAGACGTAATACACCACTATTACCTCTTGTTACCCTGTAGGTTCATATGTAAAGATTTTAGAATATTTTTACTTGTCCAAAAAATTTAAGAATATCCTCTGACATGATATAAAGACGAGCATATCTTTATAAATGACGCAGTCTTCCCAGTGATTTTTTGTTCACCGGAAACCCATATTAAGACGCCGGCCCCCTTATTATATCGCAGTTAAAAGGGTAAGCCTATCTTAATCTTTAGGTATGACTTGTCTCGAAGCCTTCATAGATCGCCGTAATTTGAAGGCCTCGATACCCAATTGTATCCTTCAATTGTCTGGCCAACCCCACCGAATTGCAAATCCGTTAATCCCACCCTCCCAAGGTTCAACCGCCGGGTGTGAAATTGATTTAATGTTAACCCCAATTGTTCCTATCCCTACTTCTTTGCAAAAGATCGCCGGGGTGGAAAGACCAATCAAACAAAACCGCCTAGTTTTTCAATGGCTTTGCAAAAACCGGGAAAAACCATAGTCAACAGGTGTCCGCATGAACACTGTTTACGACTGAGGTTTAAATATATCAGGGCTCTTATTCATTGGACTAGTAATGGCATAAATGCTACAACGGAAAGCGCTAGATCCAACCTCTGATGTATATTCCCAGTGAACAAAGAACACAAATACTCTACAGAGTTCTATATGCAATAATAGGCTATCAAACTCTCAATAAATGTGCGTCTACTCTAGGCTTAATGTTATGTGAAAACAGCCTATTACTACCTATAACCGAAGGTGCTTGGTTATGGTATGCAAAGTAAGGTGGTAAGAGAAGTTACAGCTTACGTTACTTTAATCAATAAATGTCAGGCACTCCTGCATGAAAGAAAGTGCACTAAAGTCCTTCAACACTAACAAGGAATCTTCTTTAAATGTTAGATGCTATAAAGATGCTCGTATCGGAAATGGAACCCAAAAAGGCAGGCAGCGGAACAATGCTCTTGCAGGCTATGCACACAAAAAGGCAGAATATATAATGCCGTCGGAGCCAAGAATATCCTAAACACTACAACAATAATAATCGCCACGACAATGCAGTATTCCTATCAACAAAAAGAGCCTAAGTCGTTTGTGTCTCCATACATCAAACTAGGCTGCGAAATGCTTGTGTAATAATAAATGGGTATGCATAAAAAGAGTAATTGGGTTAATATACTTAATGTCTACTATCATTGATAAAGTCTAGCTAGAGTCAATGATACGAGATACTGGTGCGCATGGCATGCCGCATAGCCTAGTGCAAATCTCAAGTCTGTGCGTCAAATATTACGTTATAGGGAAGGGTAGCTCTCTTGAGAAACCTTAATACCGAAGTATTAAGCGTTCTCCTGGCGTACCTCAAAGACAAACAACGAGCTTAGAACAGTGCAGAATGGTATAGGCAAAAAGCCCTCATTCGTGCATGCTCTACTCTCAATGGCACACAGACTAGAATTTACTCAATCAACTCCAGTTCTCAGGTATATCGGTATCAGGTATAACCCTTAAAAAGCGGCTCACCACTTAAGTCGTATTTAATAAAGCTGGACTATGTGGCGGCGCTCGACATAGGTCGAGTGGCAATTTCAGCACGTAATGTGGCTGAGAGAGAGAGACAAGTGGTGGCAGGAGACTAGCGAGCGTATGACTGCTCCAGACCACCGCGGCGAACCTACTGACACAAATCTCAGCTCCCTCCTCCCTCTCTCACTCGCTACATACTCAATTATATGGGGAAAGTACCGAATTACCTGCTTTTTGCACTCGCGTTGCACGGTTATTGCAAGAAAACTATCCATCATACAAGGATCGTTATGGTGTCATTCGAAAGCTCTGTTTATGCCCTTTCAGGGATAGATACTTGTTTTACGTTCTGGGTCTTATTTAGGCATGAAAATGATCACGTAAACAGCCCTATTTTGGCTAAAAACACCCCGCTGGGCGGTACACATAAATAAACCGCATAGGCCGCTAAAGAAGGGTTAATGCACAATACAACTGGCCAGCATGAAGCTGATTTTGCAGAGTTAACCAGAGGGGATATAATGTTAATAAAAGGTGGTGAAAGATATGGAAAATGAGAGAGATAGGCAGAGAAAAAGGTTCTCAGGTGCGGAGAGGAGGACAGATATCCAAGGGAAAAAGAGGGATGCGTTCTAGAAACCAGATCTAAGGGAGAGAGTGGCGAGGAACCTGTATATATACCCGGACTAGTTTGAGCCGCGTGGGAAAAAAACGGTAACAAGTCCTCTAGCCACTAGCAAGGGAGCTAGCAGCATGGTAAGGACCTCTCTCAACCAACCCCCACGAGGCAGCCAGCCGTGACGTCATCGAGCGGGACAAAAACACTGCGCGCTCCCTCTCACTCTGTTCTACTCTCTCTCTCTCTCCCAGATCCCATCATTACTAGTTAATGATAAAACATATACTTTACAATTAAATATATAAAGCCTTGACATGGGTGAAAACAAAGGGCCTTTCTGGACTGCCCATGACACGAGCTTTCATATGAAATAAAGCACACTCTAATACATAAACTGTAGCCCCATCCACTGCCCTGGCGATCCTAGCGAGTCACTGTAGGACAAGCCATGCGGTTCTAACGGAGTGGTTAACGTCACACCCCCCCCAAGATTTTTCTCAGAGGCCCCAAGGCTCACAAAAATCTGATGGTTAGAACCCATGCTATATCTCCACTTCCCATCACCCAGCGGCAGTAAAATATCTGGCACAGTTCTTCAACAAAACATTTTTCAAAATTATAACCCTCCCCAACACCATAGGTTAAATTATATGTAGTTATGCTCCTCAAGAGCGAGCTTCTCTAGCCCAGCATTCTGAGAGGAGTGCAACTCAGAATTACTGCTATAACATACTGAAAAAATTCAACTATCAAAGAAAGAGTTTTTATTTGATTTCTATGTTTATAATTTGTTTATTTCGGCTGCACTATAGGGGCAAGCGCAAAATACTATCCAAACTAAAGCAGGAGGCTACCCGTGTGTCAATCTACCCAGGATCATATACCCTTGAACGACCATCTGCAACCACGTTGTCACAACCGGCAATATGGCGTATGTCCAGGTTATATACCAATAACCTTAGTGACCACCTGGTCAGCCTCATATTCCGATTGTGAAACTGGTCCAAGAACTTGAGAGGGTGATGATCTGGGTAAACTACAACGACCGGACCATAGGCTGGAACATAGACCTCGAAATGCCCCAGCGCAAGCACAACCGCCAGCAGCTCCTCCTCGACAACAGAGCAGCTCCCCTGGGCCGAATTGTACTTCTCCGAGCAGAAACTAACAGGATGCTCCAGCCCATCATCGTCCTTTTCCACAAGGACGGCACCAGCCCCCACACCACTAGCCTCCGTTGCTAGTTGGAAAGGTAGGCTAAAGTCAGGGGCCCTGAGGATCGGGTGAGTGCACAACAGGTGTTTTACTTCTCTAAACACCTTCTCACACTCAGGCGCCCATTTGAACTTCTTATCCTTCCAGTTATCCTCCACCTGAGCTTGACTGTCCCGTTCTCCTTCTCCACCTTGACTGCTAAACGTCATCACAGGCACAGTGAGAGGCTCAGGGGGGTGCCTCCCATACTCCTTCATGGGATTAACATGACATAACTGATTGCGCTTCCGTCTGTCTGGAGTGGCTACCAAGTAATCCAAGTCTGATAGCTCCTCCACCACCCTATAAGGACCAGCGTACTTCGCGGATAAGGGGTGACCTACAAGGGGCAGTAGAATCAACACCTCCTGACCCACATGAAACTCCCTGAGTTCAACCTTGAGGTCGTACCTGTCCTTCCTGAGGGCCTGAGAGCTAGTCAAATTACGGCCAGCCAACTCCAGACTGCGCAACATCCGTTCTCGACTGTTGAGGACACACTTGAGCATAGAACAAGGTTTTTCTGTGCCCTCCCATACTTCTTCAACCATATGGAGAGGCCCTCTAACACGGTGTCCAAAGACGAGCTCATTAGGGCTGAATCCCAAACTCTCCCCAGGCACCTCCCGCACAGCAAACAAAACACATGGCAGGCCAAGATCCCAATCCTTCCCACTCTCAAAGCAACAACAACGAAGCACAGATTTCAAGGCTGAGTGCCATCGCTCTAACACACCCTGGCTCTCCGGATGATACGCAGATGACACAACCCCAACAATCTCATGCTGCGGCATTGCTTGAACAAAGAGGCTAGAAGTGAAGTTGGGTCCCTGGACTGACTGAATCCCCTGCGGGTAACCATACCGGGAAAAATACACTAGCAAGCTTCGGACCACCGTCTTCGCCGCCGACCCATTTCTCATAGGGTACGCGTCAGGGTACCTTGTTGCTACATCTCCCGACTGTGCATCACTGTCCTCCTTCAACTCTTTCGTCTTTTTAAGCCCATCCTCTGCCCCTTCAGGAACAGTTACTGGGTCTTCTCCAGACTCTAAATGTGGTCCTAATAATGAGTCCCCGAGAAGGTTCGTTGACACTAAACTCTCAACCGCATCAACTTTCAACCCCTTCTCGGTACCCTTCCTCCGCTGATCTAAAGATTGTTGACCAGAATGTGACTCCCTGGATGCAGGATCTCCGGTGACAACACACGCCATAGGCTGCACCGGACACTTCTCAACCCACTCCTGCTCCTCCCTACTCACGTCGGCCGGCTTCTCGACAACGACTAAGGGTGGAGCCTCAGAAGTAGGCCCCGCAAAGTCGTTGCCAAGAAGGAGGTCGACGCCCCCAACAGGTAACTTCTCCACAATTCCTACATCCAGGTCCCGAGTCACACCATCAACTTCCATCTTCATTCTTACAAGCGGGTATGACCTTGTCGCATTAACTCCCTGAACCACAACCACCCGCGCCGTATTGACAGGTTTACCAGTGAAATTTCTCAACAGTGTTTGCGATGCCCCAGTGTCACGCAAAATTCTCACCTCATGTCTTCTACCCCCCCACTCCACACAACCGAGTCCCCTGTGGTCACTAAAGGCATCACGGACACGGAATAAGCCTTCCGGATCCTTCTGCACTGGCAGTGTATTTACCTCGGAAGAAATGCCTCTACCAAACTCCGATGTCCTCTTGAACACTCCAATGCCGTGAGCAAAAGACACGGCTGCCGGAGGAGGTCGACTAGGGCACTCATTTGCCTTATGACCCTCCTGGTGGTACCTAAAACACATAAATTTCGGTTTTGGCTTATACTGTGATGTAAAAGGCCCCTGACTTTTCACATACGGTGTGGTGTAAGGTTTGGATTCAGTTTTAGTTTCATGGCTCTTCTGTTTAAATGTGTCATTGTTCCGGGGAGGGGGAGGATAACGGTCCTTAGCACTTACATCGTACTTCTGTGAGGACCCGCAACCCCGAATCAACGACAGCCGTCGATCAGCCATTTCTGCTGCTTCGACTAGAGTTCTTGGGTTTTTCTCCTTCAAGTTCAAAGTTAGATCACCGCCCGTGCTCTTAAAGAACTGCTCCAACATCATTAACTGCTTAATTTCATCAAATGTTGTGACCTTCTCAGATCGGAGCCAGTTCCCCATAGCATCGGACAAGTCCCGGGCGTGTTCCAAAAAGGTGCTATCTCTTCCTTTAGTTACACCCCGGAACTTAAAACGGTACGTTTCTGGTTGCAGTTCGTAAGCCCTCAGGACAGCCTCCTTGAGATCCTCGTACACAATACATAACTCCAAAGGTAACGCATCGTAGGCTTTAAGACCCTTGCCTATTAATCTAGAGGATACAAGTGCTGCCCATTTATTCTCTGGCCACTGGTGTTCCTGGCACTTCTTCTCAAAGCGTGTGAAAAATTCTGTTACACCACTCTCATCAAACACCGGAACCAGTTTCAATAAGTGCGAGAGAGACTGCTCATGAACACGGTTACCAGCCCCAAGTCGCTGTCCCGTCGTCTCTACTCGCGACTTCTCTACGTCCATGTCGGCACAGTACCTAGTCAACTCTAAATCAGCTTGGATTTTTGCTAGCTCTATGTGCTGTTGACTGATAGTTTTTCTCTCTTCTATCTTGGCTAATTCTATTTGCTGCTGAAGCTGAAGCTCAGATACCCTAATAGCCTTTCTCTCTTCGATCCTAGCTAATTCGAGCTGAAGCAATAATTCTGGAGATAACCCTTGAGGAGGTGAAGGTGCTACAATGTTTGAAATTACCGGTGGTTCCCCCAGGGGCAACCCCCCCTGCCAGTCACCACCCAACTGCGGAAGCGTACCCGGGGTCGGCAAACTACTGGGATGGCTGGGAGTCGAGTGTAGGGGAAGCATGGCCGAAGGGCTCTGAGCACTCAACCCATCTCGCTCACCAGTCACCCTGCCCAGTACACACGTTATCAAGTTATCCCTGGTCATGCTGCTAGTAACCGCATGACCGATAGCTGTGGCCAGGCATTGAAGACCGTACCGATTCACACCCTCCAACCGCTCGGCAGTAACAGGCCATTGCAAAAATATCCTAGCATCCTCCTCACAGTTCACCTGATTAACCATTTCATCATGCTGCTGTTCCTCAGTTTCGACATTACGTACTGTGTCTCCATTCTCCTCTGATCCGGTATAAGACATGATGCTCACAACAAATTTTCACCTCAATATTCAGAAAAGAAGCACCCCAAACTCTTATACCTCGATATACACACAAAAATTCTCGGAAATACTCAAGGGCTATACCATGTTGCAAAAAAAAATTATTCTTGCTGATCTCCGCAAAATATTCCCCAAAACAACAAATGTTCCCTGCTAATAAATGTAGGTTCACCAAATCCTAGGTAAGGTCGCCATTTGTTACGACGGGTTTAAATATATCAGGGCTCTTATTCATTGGACTAGTAATGGCATAAATGCTACAACAGAAAGCGCTAGATCCAACCTCTGATGTATATTCCCAGTGAACAAAGAACACAAATACTCTACAGAGTTCTATATGCAATAATAGGCTATCAAACTCTCAATAAATGTGCGTCTACTCTAGGCTTAATGTTATGTGAAAACAGCCTATTACTACCTATAACCGAAGGTGCTTGGTTATGGTATGCAAAGTAAGGTGGTAAGAGAAGTTACAGCTTACGTTACTTTAATCAATAAATGTCAGGCACTCCTGCATGAAAGAAAGTGCACTAAAGTCCTTCAACACTAACAAGGAATCTTCTTTAAATGTTAGATGCTATAAAGATGCTCGTATCGGAAATGGAACCCAAAAAGGCAGGCAGCGGAACAATGCTCGTGCAGGCTATGCACACAAAAAGGCAGAATATATAATGCCGTCGGAGCCAAGAATATCCTAAACACTACAACAATAATAAGTTCGGATTCTTGCCGGGGAGGTCGACGGCACTACAGCTAATTAAGGTGGTAGATGATTGGATGCAAATTCTAGAAGATGGTGATGTAATAGACGTGGTATATTGCGATTTTATGAAGGCCTTCGATAAGGTCCCACATAAAAGGTTAATAGAGAAAGTTAGAAGCTATAATATAGGGGAGAAATGTGTGAAATGGATAGAAGCCTTCCTGAAAGATCGGAGACAGAGGGTACTGGTGAATGGAATAGGCTCGGGGTGGAGGGAAATTACAAGTGGGGTACCTCAGGGATCTGTGTTGGGACCACTGCTGTTCGTTATATTTATCAACGACTTGCCTGAAGTTATAACTAATGGAAGTGAGGTATACCTGTATGCGGATGACACTAAACTGTATAGAAGAGTGAGGAGTAAGGAAGATATGAGTTTGCTTCAAGGAGATGTGGAGGGCATGAAGGGATGGTCTGAGCATTGGTTAATGCCTTTTCATCCAAAAAAATGCAAGTACATGCGGATTGGGACCAGCAAGATAGACAAGGTAGGATACAGTATGTATGAAGCGATGGAGGAAGTGAGTGCAGAAAAGGATATAGGAGTAGTGATAGACAATAAGTTAAATTTCTCAGAACATTTAGCGGAAAAGATAAACAAAGCCAATAGAATTGTAGGGCTGATAAGGAGGACATTTGTGTCACTTGACGAAGAAATCTTCAGGAATCTATATACAGCGCTGGTTAGGCCGCACCTGGAATATGCAAACCAGGTGTGGGCTCCATATATGGTAAAGGATATAGAAGCAGTGGAGAAAGTGCAGAGGAGAGCTAGCAAGCTGGTACCAACGTTGAAGAACGCGGGCTATGAGCAGAGGTTGAGGACACTGGGGCTTCCGACACTGGCATATAGGAGAAAGAGAGGGGATATGATAGAGACTTTTAAGATAGTGTCAGGAAAGTACGATGAGGATGTGTGTGAAGGTATCTTCTTGATGCGGGAGGGAACAAGAACGAGAGGACACTCTAAGAAAATTTACAAAGAAAGAAATAGGCTTGAGAAGGCAAAGAACTCATTTTGTGATAGAGTGGTAAATGAGTGGAACGCACTGCCCCAGTATGTAGTCGATTCCGAATCAATAAGGGAGTTTGAAAGTAATCTTGATAAAGCATGGGGAAGACAAGATTTGAAGTTTGATTATAAAACAAAAATACAGAATAGTAAAAATGTTGCGTCTGCTACCGCCGCCGCCAACACCGTGAACGACCGCAGCAGTGCAAGTACTGGTACTGAGCTGGATACACAGGCATAGTTTGCCTTTTTCCAGAGGATCTACTGTAAGAAACTGTAAGAATAATCGCCACGACAATGCAGTATTCCTATCAACAAAAAGAGCCTAAGTCGTTTGTGTCTCCATACATCAAACTAGGCTGCGAAATGCTTGTGTAATAATAAATGGGTATGCATAAAAAGAGTAATTGGGTTAATATACTTAATGTCTACTATGATTGATAAAGTCTAGCTAGAGTCAATGATACGAGATACTGGTGCGCATGGCATGCCGCATAGCCTAGTGCAAATCTCAAGTCTGTGCGTCAAATATTACGTTATAGGGAAGGGTAGCTCTCTTGAGAAACCTTAATACCGAAGTATTAAGCGTTCTCCTGGCGTACCTCAAAGACAAACAACGAGCTTAGAACAGTGCAGAATGGTATAGGCAAAAAGCCCTCATTCGTGCATGCTCTACTCTCAATGGCACACAGACTAGAATTTACTCAATCAACTCCAGTTCTCAGGTATATCGTGCAGCTTTTTACTAAAGCCAGCACTCATAGGAAACAATACCTTATAATATCAGACCCCTAGTCTAGCATTATCTAATCCAGCAGAACACTAATAATTATAGGAAGCGGCAATATGAAAGCCAACCAATGCTTCGTGATCAACTTATCTTAACAACTAAACATACATAGGTTATATCAGACCTTAACGCACAATACAACTGGCCAGCATGAAGCTGATTTTGCAGAGTTAACCAGAGGGGATATAATGTTAATAAAAGGTGGTGAAAGATATGGAAAATGAGAGAGATAGGCAGAGGAAAAGGTTCTCAGGTGCGGGGAGGGAGACAAATATCCAAGGGAAAAAGAGGGATGCGTTCTAGAAACCAGATCTAAGGGAGAGAGTGGCGAGGAACCTGTATATATACCCGGACTAGTTTGAGCCGCGTGGGAAAAAAACGGTAAAAAGTCCTCTAGCCACTAGCAAGGGAGCTAGCAGCATGGTAAGGACCTCTCTCAACCAACCCCCACGAGGCAGCCAGCCGTGACGTCATCGAGCGGGACAAAAACACTGCGCGCTCCCTCTCACTCTGTTCTACTCTCTCTCTCTCTCCCAGATCCCATCATTACTAGTTAATGATAAAACATATACTTTACAATCAAATATATAAAGCCTTGACATGGGTGAAAACAAAGAGCCTTTCTGGACTGCCCATGACGCGAGCTTTCATATGAAATAAAGCACACTCTAATACATAAACTGTAACCCCATCCACTGCCCTGGCGATCCTAGCGAGTCACTGTAGGACAAGCCATGTGGTTCTAACGGAGTGGTTAACGTCACAACACCTAGTTAAACGGGTATAGCCATCCCGCCGGGAAACACACAGTAAGCCTGAACACAGGCTCCACTACAGAGACGCAGTTCCTGGAGAGCCCTCAAGCCACCACTCGCCGGGGGAAACTAGCCTATTTCAACCAAGCGTGATTAAAACTCGGCAACCAGCCGGATTTTCTCGGTGCAATCGAGAAAACCCGCCGGAAAAGGCAACCCAGACAAACCAGACGCAATCTGATATACACAAATAGTCCCTGGATTAAGCCAAAACACAACTAATCCAGGACACACATGACACAGTAGTTCATATTTATACAATAAATCAATAACACTTGTACATGTAAAAAGCTACGAGAGGCTGGCTAGGCCTAAGCAGACGGAAATAACACTTAATCACGTCGTAATATAAACAAAAAGCACTGTATCATATCACAACAGGAACAGACGCCATCACCACATCGTAGAAAACATCCCGGAGAGGGATGCACTGACTCGGGACCTAGAAAAAACTTCACTAAGTGAAGAAAAATACGCTAGGAACGTCAGTAAATAAGCAAATAAGGCAACTTCATCAGAAAGATAAAAAGAAGCCTGATAACGCGTAGTTAAAGCCAACTAAATAACTAGGCTAGCTAGCCGCGAAAAATGTATCACGCGTCCACCACGGGACCACGAGGGTACACCCGAAATAGGTGTCCCAAACACATGACCCAAATACACTGAACTGCGGGAAACCCGCCCCTGACACTCCTGCTACGCATATCCTAACCTTACTCGATACATCCCTGAGTAAACAAATGAGAAAAAACTCACGAGGGACGCAGCAAATGCGGAATCAGCGGAGCGTGGGGAGACACGTCAGGGCAGGTTGAGCACAGAGCGGAGAAGGAAGTATGACGCCTGAAGTCAGCGTCTGGTCAAATATCCACACAAGTACATCCACGAGTATATGGAAAGCTTATGAATAGTTATTCTTATTTTCTTTTTATTTATTATTTGTTACAAAGTTTTTTCGTAGTGAGAACCCAATTTCATAATGACAGAACCATGAGTGAGGTTGCGTGCACTCATGATGAAGGCTCCTCAAATTTTTTATGCTCTGCCCGGTAGATTCAAACTACGGTAAATGAGCGTTTGATGAGGAGGCCTTATGTAATAGGCATAATCGTCAATGATGGAGGGGCCACTAATAAATTAACTAATTCCTTAGACAAAACTTTAGCCTTAGTTTTCGGTTTGGGAGTAGACTTAGCCGGCGTTGCTTTTAACACTGGGGATTTAATCACAAGGTGGTCCCACAGTGCTTCGTCATCACAAATTAATGCCTTATGGGCCACATCTTTTGCCTAGACATTAAAGATAGTCTTAATCTCCTGAAGCGCTACTAGGCACGCATGATCGCTCTTCTCAAACAAGTTCGACCGGAGTTCTGAGCAAACGGCGCACTTTTTAGATATCCAAAGGCCTCTACATCTGTCGAGGCATTTTACACTTCTGATGCAATGTTTATGAGCAAAAACCGGGAGAAGGGGACAGTTAGTTGTAGCGCACAGCGTAAACAGAGGCATGATGGAGCGAAAAAAAAAAAACGCCGTGATCGGCTCCCTCACCTGCTGCCTGTGCTGTTACTGGAGTGATGAAATCTGGAAATAGAAAATTTCCAGGAATCAATGCTCATAAGGATAACCTGAGAGGTGTTAACACATCCTATCCTTCAAGTCCGCCGGAAAATTAGCTATAGCGCACTGCTACTCTAACCTTCCGCTGGACCTGTTCTAGGAAAACTTAAGTGTTTCCTATTGAACTGCTTACCTGTGACAAAGTGTCACTGGCCCAATTAATCCGTAGTAACCATCTATTGACTATGGTCTCGATAGCAATAACCCCACTAGACTGTTGCGCCGGGCGAGGAAAGTCATGCCGTGCTAGGCTATCGGTTTGGGCGAGTTTCGGCGGGCCGAGATTGCTCCCTTAGGAATTTTGCATTTACGCCGGAAGGTTCGCGGTATAGCACACCACGCCGGGAATATTTTGGCTCATTCCTTTCGCCTGCGAGGCGAGGGTAGGCGAGGGTAGGGTATGTTGAAAGATCGCCGGAAGGAAACGAGCCAAAACTTTGGAAGGGTCGACTTATTTGTGAAAGTCCGACCCCCCCAAAACACCCCCACACCACCAACAGGACGTCTCCTGACTCCTGACTCCCTGTTTACATGTTAAATATACATACACATATAAACGAGGGAAATATCTTAGGGCTATAATAGTATAATAATAATATTTATTAATAAATACCTAGACCCTATGGAGACCCCTAATGAGGCTGGCCACGAGGCTTGTAGTAATCATACTCCTTGTTGTTACCTTACCTCCTGAAGACACTGCTGCAACATTTGGCGGGGGGCCCCACGAGAGGGGAAAAGCAGGCTCGAACCATGGAAAGTTCCACACCACGTGTGACAACTCTTAGACCAGGGCGTCTGCTATAATAATAAAAGAGCAACTGCCTCATATGGACGGTCAGAAGCCTATTGCTGCGGATATATTAGCCTCCTAACTAGTAGTTAATAGCAGAGCTAAGGCGCAGAAACATATAAACAAAAACACACGAGGCGCGGATCCTGGAGGATTGTAGTACCCTATTTTAACACTTCCCTGCGGGCATACCAATGGGGTAGCCTGTGCTAGCTAGTCTAAACCTGTTCAATACAACTCAGATAAATACAAATGAGCAAGGACTCACTACAAGCGAGCGAACGAAGAATGTGGCAGAGCACAGGCGCGCACGTCCGATTGGGATGGTCGCGGGGAAGAAATATGGCGTCTCGGTTGCCACGGTCTGGCCGAGAATCCACGAGATGGAAAGCTATAGCAAAACTAGTTTTGAGTTTATTTTTTCTCTTTTATTTTTGACGAAGTTTTTTCGTAGTGTGTACCCCAATCATAATACGATTCCATAAGAGAAGTAGCGTTGCACTTATGATGTAGTACTCCTCCCCGCGGCGGGAGTTTCAAACTGGCTACCCGCGGGCGCTTGAAAGGAGGCTATAATATTAATAGGCATATCGTCAATGATGGAGGGGCCACTAATAAATATAACACACGTCGCTGGGGCTCAAAGGGTTAGTACTTAACCCATTCTGTACCAGCGACGTCTTTAACATTTTATTCTAGATATACAGTACTGTATTTACAAAAATTTAAGGGAGCCCACCTCGCCTTTTTTTCTCTTTCTCTCTTTGGCTTGTATCCATTCGGCCCCATTCAGCCTACTGTTTTAAGACGTTTACCCCCATCCAGGTGTCAATATTTTCCTGGCGAGCGGTAGCGAGCCAGTATATATATATTTTTGTTTTGACAGCAAGATAAATTTGCAAATTTTTCTGTAGAAAAATGTCTCCGGCGAAGCCGGATTTCTCCATACAATGATGGATCGCTATCGCTTGCCAGGAAGAAATAGACACCTGGATGGGGATAAACGTCTTAGAACAGTTGGCTGAATGGGGCCGAATGGACACAAGCCAGGGAAGGAGAGAAAAGGAAAGAAAGATAAAAAAAGCTGGTGACCACCCTTAAGCAGTTTAACAAGGACCAGGGTTATGTCTGGTAGCTTGAAGCCTGTTAATTGCTGGAGGTCCCTTTTAAGCTGAATAAAATAATTTAATAGTAGCCAGAATAAAGTTTAAGGGGGGTCACCTGCTTTTTTTTTCTCTTTCTCTCCTTTTCTCTCTTTCTCTGGCTTGTATCCATTCGGCCCCATTCAGCCAACTGTTCTAAGACGTTTATCCCCATCCAGGTGTCGATATCTTCCTGACGAGCGATAGCGAGCCAGCATTGTATGGAAAAATGCCCCAGCCCAAGAAAAAAAATAAAAAAGAAGAATGCCCCGGCCGAAGGACAAAATCTGGGTTTTTCTTTTAATTAAAAAAAAAAATAAAAAAAAAAAAATGCCTCCATCGTGATCGCCTCGCGATCTCGACCTTCATCCCGTTCGCTCCGCTCACGGGATGTGGTTTTTGGCTCGCTTCGCTCGCCAAAAAATGGCTAGAAAACCCCTAAATCCGCTCCATCATCGATCGCCTCGCTTCGCTCGCTCACGTGATGTCGACCCCATCTCGTGTGTTTTTGCTCGCTTCGCTCGCAAAAAAATCAATAGAAAACCCTAAAAGGTCAAAATTTCTCTCTCTCTCCCTCCTGGACACTCACACACACACTCTCTCTCTCCCGGACACTCACACACACACTCTCTCCTTGGTCACCCTCTCATATATTAAAAAAAAAAAAAAAAAAAAAAAAAAAAAAAAATCTTTCTCTCCTGATGACTCACTCACACACTCTCTCTCTCTCTCTTTGGTCACCCTCTCATATAAAAAAGAAAAAAAAAAACTCTTTTGATGACTGACTCACACTCTCTCTCTCTCTCTCCTTGGTCACCCTCTCATATAAAAAATAAAAAAATAAAATAAATAAATAAATCCCAAAAATGTTGTGTCTCTCTGTGTGTGGTGGTGTAGTTGTGTATTATGTTGTGACACTCTCCTGGTACAGTAACAGTAACAACAGTATAGTATGTGAGTCAGCCTTTGTTAACCTTAAGGTTACCATACCATCTGTACTACACCATGACCCTCAACACCCATCCTACCCTCACCACCACCATCATCACCATCACTCTCCTGGTACAGTAACAGTAACAACAGTATAGTATGTGAGTCAGCCTTTGTTAACCTTAAGGTTACCATACCATCTGTACTACACCATGACCCTCAACACCCATCCTACCCTCACCATCACCACCACCACCACCATCATCACCATCACTCTCCTGGTACAGTAACAGTAACAACAGTATAGTATGTGAGTCAGCCTTTGTTAACCTTAAGGTTACCATACCATCTGTACTACACCATGACCCTCAACACCCATCCTACCCTCACCATCACCACCACCACCACCATCATCACCATCACTCTCCTGGTACAGTAACAGTAACAACAGTATAGTATGTAAGTCAGCCTTTGTTAACCTTAAGGTTACCATACCATCTGTACTACACCATGACCCTCAACACCCATCCTACCCTCACCATCACCACCATCATCACCATCACTCTCCTGGTACAGTAACAGTAACAACAGTATAGTATGTGAGTCAGCCTTTGTTAACCTAAAGGTTACCATACCATCTGTACTACACCATGACCCTCAACACCCATCCTACCCTCACCATCACCACCACCACCACCATCACTCTCCTGGTACAGTAACAGTAACAACAGTATAGTATGTGAGTCAGCCTTTGTTAACCTTAAGGTTACCATACCATCTGTACTACACCATGACCCTCAACACCCATCCTACCCTCACCATCACCACCACCACCACCATCATCACCATCACTCTCCTGGTACAGTAACAGTAACAACAGTATAGTATGTGAGTCAGCCTTTGTTAACCTTAAGGTTACCATACCATCTGTACTACACCATGACCCTCAACACCCATCCTACCCTCACCATCACCACCACCACCACCATCATCACCATCACTCTCCTGGTACAGTAACAGTATAGTATGTGAGTCAGCCTTTGTTAACCTTAAGGTTACCATACCATCTGTACTACACCATGACCCTCAACACCCATCCTACCCTCACCATCACCACCACCACCATCATCATCACCATCACTCTCCTGGTACAGTAACAGTAACAACAGTATAGTATGTGAGTCAGCCTTTGTTAACCTTAAGGTTACCATACCATCTGTACTACACCATGACCCTCAACACCCATCCTACCCTCACCATCACCACCACCATCATCACCATCACTCTCCTGGTACAGTAACAGTAACAACAGTATAGTATGTGAGTCAGCCTTTGTTAACCTTAAGGTTACCATACCATCTGTACTACACCATGACCCTCAACACCCATCCTACCCTCACCATCACCACCACCACCACCATCATCACCATCACTCTCCTGGTACAGTAACAGTAACAACAGTATAGTATGTGAGTCAGCCTTTGTTAACCTTAAGGTTACCATACCATCTGTACTACACCATGACCCTCAACACCCATCCTACCCTCACCACCACCACCATCACCACCATCACCATCACTCTCCTGGTACAGTAACAGTAACAACAGTATAGTATGTGAGTCAGCCTTTGTTAACCTTAAGGTTACCATACCATCTGTACTACACCATGACCCTCAACACCCATCCTACCCTCACCATCACCACCACCACCACCATCATCACCATCACTCTCCTGGTACAGTAACAGTAACAACAGTATAGTATGTGAGTCAGCCTTTGTTAACCTTAAGGTTACCATACCATCTGTACTACACCATGACCCTCAACACCCATCCTACCCTCACCATCACCACCACCACCACCATCATCACCATCACTCTCCTGGTACAGTAACAACAGTATAGTATGTGAGTCAGCCTTTGTTAACCTTAAGGTTACCATACCATCTGTACTACACCATGACCCTCAACACCCATCCTACCCTCACCATCACCACCACCACCACCATCATCACCATCACTCTCCTGGTACAGTAACAGTAACAACAGTATAGTATGTGAGTCAGCCTTTGTTAACCTTAAGGTTACCATACCATCTGTACTACACCATGACCCTCAACACCCATCCTACCCTCACCATCACCACCACCACCACCATCATCACCATCACTCTCCTGGTACAGTAACAGTAACAACAGTATAGTATGTGAGTCAGCCTTTGTTAACCTTAAGGTTACCATACCATCTGTACTACACCATGACCCTCAACACCCATCCTACCCTCACCATCACCACCACCACCATCATCACCATCACTCTCCTGGTACAGTAACAGTAACAACAGTATAGTATGTGAGTCAGCCTTTGTTAACCTTAAGGTTACCATACCATCTGTACTACACCATGACCCTCAACACCCATCCTACCCTCACCATCACCACCACCACCACCATCATCACCATCACTCTCCTGGTACAGTAACAGTAACAACAGTATAGTATGTGAGTCAGCCTTTGTTAACCTTAAGGTTACCATACCATCTGTACTACACCATGACCCTCAACACCCATCCTACCCTCACCATCACCATCACCACCACCACCACCAACATCACCATCATCATCACCACCACCACCACCATCATCGTCAGGAAACAATTAACCTAACAGTGTGTCCAGGAGAGTGTCAGTCACACACACACACACACACACACACAGAGGCTAGTGAATTATATATACAGTATATATGTTGTTGTTGTTCCCCAAGCTGCCTGGCTGAACAGCCCCAAGGCCCCGAGCAAGGCCAAGGCCATAACCGAGTGCCCCGACAGACCCCTTCCTGCCGACCACAATAAAGCCTGGAGTGACCGAAGCCACTCCATGGCGGGGAGCTGAGGAGGGTGCGGAAACGCCCGGGAAACCAAAGCCCCACCCAGGGCCCTGTGCCCCTCAGCAATTATGAAGAGAAAGTTGAGGGGCAAAGGAAAAATGTGACGCTTTGGCTTCCAGTCTTGGTAGATTGGGAGGTCAATCCACGGAAGAGATGCCGTCACTTGAGATCTAGAAAATATATAAGTAAAAGGAACAGAGTAAGCTATGGGTATGGCAGAGATCGCTCAGTTCTCACTCTGATAGACCAGCCCATCACCATACAGTATATATATATGCCTACATATATTTGTTTGTTTTGCCTTGCCTAGCCTAGCTGAGGGCCTAATGTGATTAATGTGAAACTAATTTTAACATATATATCAGGCTTCAGGGTAGACTTAGGCCTCTTTTTAAAGGAGACAGACTTATGAACGTAACATCCGAGTCCAATTTGAGCACTCAGGCGCTCTGCCCTCCTCTCTCACTGAGACTCCCAGTCACCCCACCCCAGGACTTACTGTCATTATCATACTGTATGTAGGGCCTATGCCACATATTTTGATAAGTTAAGGGGGGTGACCTGTTTTTGTTCTGTCCTTTTCTATCTTTCTCCGGCTTGTATCCATTTGGCCCCATTCAGCCTACTGTTTTAAGAAGTTTATCCCCATCCAGGTGTCAATTTTTTACTGGTGAGCGGTAGCGAGCCAGCATATTTTTTATTTTTGTTTGAGAGCAGGCTAAATTTGTACATTTTTCGATAGAAAAATTTCTCCGGCGAAGCCGGATTTCTTCATATAATGCTGGCTCGCTATCGCTCGCCAGGAAGAAATCGACACCTAGATGGGGATAAACGTCATAAAATAGTTGGCTGAATGGATACAAGCCAGAGAAAGAGAGAAAAGGACAGAAATAACAAAAAGCAGGTCACCCCCCTTAATTTGACTTTATATTGTCTATGTCCCAGTTTTGGTTTGTTTAGTTTGCAAGTTTTACATTTTAATTACCAGAAGGGGGCAAATAATATCTGGCCGTGGGATAATTTTGGAAAAAATACGGTCAAATTAGACAAACTGAACGGTCGTGACCGACTGTGTGAGCCTTTTCTGAATAATTACCTAACCCTGATGCCACTGTAGCGACTGTACAAGATTTGTTTTTATAATGTTAAAATAGCCTAAGCCTAACTTGGTGAAACATTATATTTTACCATCAACCCGAATAGGCAAAAATGTAGTATTCGGGCGTATCATCTGCCTTAGTTAGTTAGTTATGTAGAGCAGATTAACCAGACCACTGAGCTCCATACGGAACTCTCATAGGTCTGGCCCGAAGGATTGGATCAGATTACTGAAAGGAGCTTAAGGCGACGCAAAAAACGGACGATAGGGGGGAAGGAAAATGACGGAGAATCGGATAAAAGGTCAGTGAATGATTTAGTACCAAAACAAACCGTACGCAGACGGGCAGTATCTGGGCAGTCAAAGACGTGGCGAACAGTTAGAGGGGAATGACAGGAGGAGCAGGTAGGGGGCGGAGTGCGGGGAGTGGACATCAAATAACCGTGAGTCAGCCTGGAATGGCCTATCCTAAGTCTAGTTAGTAAAACTTCCTCACACCTGTGAGACCTGGAAGACGAGGGCCAAGGACGGACAGAAGGTTTGATTGCACGGAGTTTATTATTGCAGGGTAGAGCATCCCAATGAGATTGCCACGTGCAAAGAATAGAAGGCTTGAGTAAGGACAGCCAATCACCTAACGGAAGGTGGGGCTGGCGAGGGATCATTAAAATAGCATTCTTAGCCGCAGCATCGGCGTCTTCATTGCCACGGACACCGATGTGAGCAGGAATCCAACATAACTGGACCTGGAATCCACGTAGGCTCATCTCGTGGAGAGCGTGTTTTTATGGCTAAAACTATTACGTGGGAGGACGAATAAGCACGGAGCGCTTCGAGGGCACTACGAGAGTCACTGTAAATTATAAAGGGCTGTTGAGGGGTGTCACGTATAATGTCAATAGCAGATTGGATAGCTAAAAGTTCAGCAGTAAAGATAGAGGCTTGGGGTGGGAGAGAAAACTGAAGGAGCTTAGTAGAGGACACAGCAGCGAGGCCCACCCCAGAGTCAGTCTTAGACCCGTCAGTGAAGATGGCAAAATGGGGGCCTTTACGACGTATGTGTTCGAGTGCGTGTTGGCAGTGATGGCTAGGGACAAAAGGATATCTCTTAGAGAGGAAGGAGAGGTGAGTGCAAACATTGGGGAGAGAGATAACCCATGGGGGGGAAGGGGAGACAACAGGCGGCGAAACAGCAATGTGAAAGTCAAGAGAGTTGAGGAGAATTGTAGCACGAATCGGAAAGGAGGGGGAAGATGGACACGGATCGGGAATGAAGATATCACTGAAAAGGGAATTAGTGGGAGAGTCACTATGTTTAATTTTTAATGCACGGCGCATAGTAACTAAATCGCGATGGAGGGAGAGCGGGGGCTCGCCACTCTCAGCTAAGACGGAGGTATTTGGGGAGGAACGGAAAGCTCCAGTACAGAGACGCATACCCTGCGTATGAACAGGGTCCAACATCTTCAAAACGGAAGCAGAGGCCGACCCATAAATGGGGCAGCCGTAGTCGAGGATGGAAAGAACCACCGCCTTGTAGAGCATCAACATAGTGGTACGTCTGGCACCCCAAGTGGTATGGGATAGTTTTCTGAGGAGGTTGAGAGCACGAAGGCCTTTACCTTTAGTATACTGAACATGGTCTCTCCAGTTGAGATGTTGGTCAAAGATTACGCCTAAGAATTTAACACTGGGATAGAAAGAAATCGGAGAGGGTCCCATTCGAAGCGATATTGACTGGCCACGGAGCCAGCGTTTGTCTCGATAGAAGACTATTGCCTTAGTTTTCTCAGCCGAAAACTGAAAGCCAACTGAAGATGCCCAGGCGATCACCCGTTGGATGGAGATGGTGAGTATACGTTGAGCATGTCTGAGGGTACGGGCAGTGCAATAGATGGTAAAATCATCAACGTACAGGCTGCCATGGACTTCCGGCAGCAATTGTTGAATGACTTTATTTATGGCCGCGGCAAAAAGTTTGCTGCTGAGAACGCTGCCCTGGGGAACACCATTGACGAGTGGAAAGACATTAGAAAGTATTCCCTCCACTCGAGTCTGGAATGTTCGATCAGAAAGAAAGTTGGAAATAAAAAAAGGTAGATGGCCACGGGCACCACTATCATGAAGTAGTTGCAGGATGGGACGCCGCCACGTCGTATCATATGCCTTCTGGATGTCAAAGAAAACGGCGACGGTGATGAACTTACTTTCAAAGCCACGCTTGATATGAGATTCTAATAACGTAAGCGAGTCCAGAGTAGATCGATCTTTCCGAGAGCCAAATTGGGTCGGAGTGAGAATAGTGTTTTGACGGAGGAACCAAGTGAGTCTAGTATTGACCAATTTCTCCATTAATTTACAAAGTCAAATGGTGAGGGATATTGGTCTATAACTCGAGGGCAAGCTCGGGTCTTTTCCAGGTTTTGCAATTGGGACGACAATAGCATGTTTCCATGAGGTAGGAAATTGATGACGGATCCACACCTGATTATAAAATTGCAAGAGGTAGGATTTAGCAAGGGGGGCTAAGTTAGTGAGTAAGGCAAAACTTATGTTATCTTGGCCAGGAGCGGAGTTAGGACAATTGGAGAGTGCATGTTCAAATTCATCCATAGTAAAGCATGCATTATAATCAAAGGTGTCTGGTGAAGAGAAGTTGAGGGGGATCGACTCCATTTCAAGTTTATGGCGGCGGAAATTATCGTCTAACCTCTCATTACTGCTGACATGGGCAAGATGTTGACCCAAGAGGTTCGATATCTCACAAAGCATGGCGCGGAGGGGCAATGTGAAGGCTGTTCATATTCCTGAATTTATGCCAAACGCATGATATCGGGGTAGACGGGGAAATGGTGGAGACATAAGTTTTCCAGGATTCGGATCTACTACGGATGACTTCTCGACGGAATTTAGCTGATAGTCGATTGTAGTGAGGTTTGATGGCACATATATCCATCAATAACGAGATGGAATGGCATAGAAGATCATCACGTAAAGGTAAGCGTGAACATAAAGAATTGTAACGTTTATTGAGACTATCGAGGCGGCGGCCTAATTCATGTTTACTTTTAGCAAGAGTGGATAAGGTGCTGTCCCACCAGGGGACTCGACGACGTAGGGGGGAAGAAGTCGTCTGGGGTATAGACTTAGTAGCTGCATTAGTAAAAAAATTAACGAGGAATGAATGCGTTTCATCAGGATCCCTTAAGGGATTAAAAGGTGGGATTTGTCTGGTGTGGAGGACATATGCGTCCCAGTCAGCTTTGTGGAAGTTATAGCGAGGGAGCGAAGGACATGGACGGAATTGCAAGTAAGACAGGATGACAGGAAAGTGATCGCTTGAGAACGTATCAACACAGACCCGCCACTCGAACTTATCAACAATTGCTGTGGAGCACAGGGTGACATCAACAGAGGAATAAGTATGATGGGAAGCAGAAAAGTAAGTGTGTGAGTCGGCCTCATTAAGGCAGCAAAGGTCACGGTTCAAAAGCAAATGTTCAATCTGCGAACCGGCTGTATCAGGATTGGAGGAAGTAGGGTCCCATATAGGGCTATGGGCATTAAAGTCACCCAACAGTAAGATGGGAGAGGGTAGTGTAGAGAAAAACTGAGAAAGCAAGGAAAGGTCATAATTGTAAGCAGGTTGGTTATAGATATTGCAAATGGTAACAGAGTCACCATTGGGGATATGAAGAGTAAGGATAGAGTGCTGTAGGAAACTTGTACGAATGGGAAACAAGTCAAAAGTTACTCGATGATGGACATAAATTGCTGTGCCATATTCTCCATCAGGGGATAGAGAACAGCACGCAAGGTGGTAGTTGGTGATGGATTTATTATAATTTCCAATGTGTTGTAAACAAATACACATTGGATTATAGACACGGAGTAAACGCTGGATCTCACCTAGATGGACTCTAGATGAGAGACCATTACAATTCCATTGTAGTATATAGGGATTGAACAGGTTAAGTGAGAGACGTAAGGTTACGTAAATTAACAGCACTGTTCGGCTGTTGGAGATGAAGAGGAACGGGTCTGGGGGGAGGGTCATGAGAAGGCAGGGAGTTTCGACATGGACGGTGGGGGGACACATTAGAGGACAGGTCATGGAGGATAGTAGCTATCTTGGGAGTGTGAAAGATCTGAACGTGACTTTAAGTGAAAAGCGCATAAGCACGAAGAGTTATGAGAGGCGGTGTTATCAGGGGTTGGTAAACGTCGGTCACGGAGAAAGGAGCGTATCAACGCAGCAACAGTGGATTTAGTGCGGGTAGGCGTCCGGCGATACTCCCGCACAAAGCAGTCATGACAGCCGCAGTGGGGTGCATGGGAGCCCGAGGCGGTAACATTGATAGGTGCGTGAGGTCGAGGAAGAGTAGGCGGGGGGGACGCAGGCGTAGAGGGGGTGTGGAGTGAGGGAGGCTGGGACGGAGAACCCATATCAGAGCGGAAGATGCGAGAGCGAGGAGGGACACGTTGAGGTTTGGGAGGCATAGGTCGGGCTGTGAGGGTCTTACGTTTTACGGAGGGAGATTGACGATCTGAGGAGGGAGAATGTAGAGCATCAGATTGGCGTTTACTGGTGGAGGGGGTAGAATCCATGACATCGTCAACATCGGTAGAGGGAGCCGGGGCAAGAGGCAAGGATTGAATATCAGTTACTGGTGAAGGGGACGCGGATGCTTTTGGGGTGGAGGCTTCATGAACAGGGGGAGGGGTATTCAGTGCATGAAATCGGTTGGAGAGGGGAACAGTGGCTGGACTAGAAAGGGGTGAATCCAACACAGCATCACTGTCCTCACGTCGTCGACTACCGGGAGAAACGTCAGTTGTAGGTGCACGAAGTCTAGCACTGTAAGTCATATCTCTAGAGGGATCTTTAACATCTCTTACTCTCAGTTCTTGCTTAGCTTCTCTGACAGACATGCCTGACCGACTAATGAGAAGCTTTAACTCAGCATTGTACATGTAGAACACACATTGCTTTGAGCGAGCATGGTGTTCAAGGCCACAGTTAACACATTTGGAGTGCCACAATTCCAACGGGTAGCATGTTTGACGGAGCTACAGAAGGCACACACCCGAACCTTCTTACACCTACCAGCTGAGTGACCAAAGGTGGAACAGTTTGTACATTGTAACGGTTTGGGGACATAAGGTCGTACTTCACGCCTTTGTCCTTCGATCCTGACGTCTCGTGGGAGGGAACGTCCACTAAACTTAATGCGAGCTATGCGGAGAGGATGAGAAGGAGTTGATTTGTTTGGGATACTATACAAATCAACGTCGTGCACATTTGGATAACGCAAGCGCAACGACGACAGGAGGGTCGACTTATCAGGAAGGCCGTCATGGTCATAAGTTGAGGGTAGAACAACAGTGCCGAGGATGTAATTGAGGTCGTTATGTTTCGTGACAGTAACAGGGATATCGTCCAAGGTAGTAAGAGATAGGTATGTCTCAGATTGGGCACGAGTAGTGGTTTCCCAATCCAATCATTATTACCAGTCTCACGGAACGATAAGTCCGAAGTTGCATGCGCCGAGAGGAGGAGGTTCTCTAACTTAGCCCCCGAGATGTAGGAAGCCGGTCGTATGACGAGGAAACGCGGCCAGTCATCATCGCCAAAAATTGAATCGAAGTGCCGGAGGGTGGCATTGGGGACAAACTGACGCCGAGGTTTCCGCCGATGTTGGGGGCCGGAATGAGGCATGTGAGGCTCCAGAGTTGCAACGAGTGAGGTGGAAGTAGTGGCTGAACTAACAATCGGCTGAAATGGTGGAGAAACAGTGTCGATGGGAGGTGGAAGGGTCACCAACACTGGTGTCACTCTGCAGGTGGTCAGTGGAAACTGTAAGTCGGTTTAACGGGTAGTGCTGAGGAGCAGGGCGTGTCAAGAGAACCCGGCATGCCAAGGTCTATGGTTTGAACAGGAGACTCAACACAAGGAGGGTCTCTTATCTTGGGAGAGGGGAGGGACATTTAAATCATGAGCGGCAGGTGTAGTTGGGCTCTGTGGAGAGTCGATATGAACAGGGGCCATTGTAGGGTCCACAGATGGAGGATGGGAATCCTTAGTCATAGAAGCAGGTAATTTAGTATCAGAGCGTGAGAGAGCATCAGACTCGGAACAACTCGGAGGGGAGGTGTCCAAGGTGGTAGACTCAGAGGGCAGAGGAAGGTCAGATGAAGAGTCCAGGGGAATGCAAAGGTCAAGTACCGGGGCGCCAAAGCTGGATCCAGGGGAGGAGGTTTGCATGGCTGATCCATGATGACCCTAGTTGTTTTTACTATTCTATTTTCATTTTATCGGAAATCAAAAAGAAAGAAAAACATAACCGAGGGGAAAAAAAAAGAAAGAAAAAGATAAAAATAGAAAATAGAAATAAAACAATAAATAAAGAACATACCAGAAGGGCCAACAGAGAACCCTCCGTCGTGAGTCAGGGAGCCCCAGCCTCTATACCGGTGGCACAAACAGGGGCAGGTCTCCAGGGGGCTCATCCTCATACCCTACCCCCCTATACGAGGGGGGATAGCACCAAACGCACAGAAAGGCCAAGCTTAGGCAAAACCGCTATACTGGGACCGAGGGCAAAGTTAATTGCAATCATCCCCAATCTGTGCGTAATGGAGGGTAGCCGGACAGAAGCCAGGAAACCCACCAGGAAGGGAAAACGGACCCCTGGAACCGAGACCGGTCCCCACTGATGGGCGACCCCAGGGGCATCAACGCGGGCAACCACGTCGCCGCTCCCGGGACCAACCCCCTCGGGCGGTGAGCTAGACCGCCACGGCCCCTGTAAACGGAGAGGAGCCAGTACTCCAGACTCAGCGAGGGAAGGCTCTCGAGCCTAGCCGGCACAATTTAGTTAAAATAGGGAGGAAATCCTCCGTAAAATTAAAACAAAAATGGGAACATGAAAAACGTCGTCACCGGGAGGTTCCGCTTACCCCAATGACGACGGGGGGGCACTTTGTCCACGACGCAGATTGAATCCCTGCCCTAAAGAGAGTGACACCAACGACCCCGTTTCAAGCCCCGCCACCACGACAAGGTGGCTCCCCATTGGCGGGGATCATCTGCCTTGTTTATACTACTCACATGCTCACGATCCTGTTCCCGTCTATTTTGACTGCCGTGGAATACAATAATGGGTTGAGAGGGGGCTAAGCCCCTCCATAACTTAATGTCATCATCATATATATTGCCAGCAGGGGGCAAATAATAGAAAAAAAAAAATAATCAAAATAGCCGAACATAACAACCGCAAGCACATGAAGTATGTAAACACGACGACCGTACGCACTACGCCCGGATACTACTTCCTTCCCATCGAACCTAACTTATCCTAAGTTATGTAACCTAAGCACAGGTCTCCCTCCATTTACGATTGGATTACGTTCTTGTAAACCCCCCCCGATCTTGAATGGACAAATCATATAGCGAACCCTAAAATTAATGGGGTAAATGGGGATGCATTCTGGGACCAGCCAAAACCCAAACCCAAACACCTAAACACCCTATAATAATATGGTAAATTGGGGCATCGGATAGTGAGGTTGATCTGTATTCTGGTTACCCTTCATAGACGATACTGTTAAAATACAATATTTTAAGTATCTGTTGAATGCACTTCACATTCCTTACATGCCCCCTGCTGCCGCCGCCGCCAACACCGTGAACGACCGCAGTTGTGCAAGTGAGCTGGATACACAGGCCTAGTTTGCCTTTTTCCAGACGATCTACTGTAAGAAACTGTAAGATGAATATATGTTAGGAAAAACAAGATGCAAATCAAACGTGAACAAATTTAGCTTCCATAAAGGAGTGTACAGTAGAGGGTTGGAATACAGGTCTCCCTCGATTTACGATTGGGTTACGTTCCTGAAAACCCGATCTTAAATAGAAAAATCGCCTAGCAAACCCTAAAATTAATGGGGTAAATGGGGATGCATTCTGGGACCAGCCAAAACCCAAACCCAAACACTAAAAACCCTATAATAATAATATCCTAAATCAGGGTATCGGATAGTGAGGGAGATCTGTATAATATTTCAATAAATAGAAGCAGTGGTCTCATAACATAACTTATCTATCTACCGTATCTATCTATATAGTCAGGCACATACTCCATAGCTGGGAGTGGACGACTCTAGAAAAAAACAAAAAAACACACACACACAAATTGACACACATCTAGGTAGCCCAGGAGAAGACCCAGAGACCAGGGTCACCAAGGTCCCTCCAGCACTCCCCCGGCCCACGACTACCCGGAGATGCAGGTCATAATTTAAAAAGAACGAAATGCTGGAAACGTCATAACATTTAAGTACAATATATGAAGTTTGGGCTTGATACAATAAGAACACAATGATTAGCCATAAATGTTCATAAATATAAACTAGTACAACTGTGTAAATTAATAATAATTATTAAAATATTGGAAATTAATAAAATGTAAAACTTGTAAAACACACAAACCAAAACAGGACCACACAATATATTACTGTATTGACGACAGTGCGTTGTTGCTTTGTGTGCGATTAGTTTGCTTGGGAAACAGATTAACTTGCTCATGTAGTAATGTACACCGTATGTGGTGGATTGTGTTCTTTTATTTATAAAATATTATTTTACTTAACCCACTGAACCCCAGCTAGTTAATAATAAATGTACCACCCAGGACCAGCAGGTTGTGAAAAAAAAAAAAAATTCCAGAAAACACCAGGAATGGGTTAGAAATGAAGGAAAACCCACAAAAAAACGATCCCCTAGGTCATGAAGTGCGCATGGGGGGTATGAAACCCCACACTCCTGTGCTGACGTATTTGAGCTGTTCTCATCACTAACATCGTTATTTTACCATAAATAGCATTAATACTTATCCATATGTGCCTATTATAGGTTGATTATAAAGGTATTAACCTGTTACAACAATAAAACAAGTGGAAACAGCGTTTGGAT
>CM064566.1:11864194-11901694 GCA_032716605.1 Paralithodes platypus
GTATTACCTATATTACCTGTATTACCTTTATTACCTGTATTACCTGTATTACCTTTATTACCTGTATTACCTATATTACATTTATTACCTGTATTACCTTTATTACCTTTATTACCTTTATTCCTCCCTTTGCTTTATCCAGGTAATATTCTGCTACTTCTGTCTTCATTTGTCTTCCTATACTGTATTATCTTGTATTATTATATTGTGAGTATTATTGTATTATTGTATTTTCTTGTATTATTATATTGTGAGTATTATTGTATTGTTGTATTGTTGTATTTTCTTGTATTATTGTATTATTAGTTTCTTGTATTATTGTATTATTAGTTTCTTGTATTATTGTATTATTAGTTTCTTGTATTATTATATTGTGAGTATTTCCTCTTTCACCTTGTCTTCCCTCTCATTTTGTCTAGCCTCTTGTTGTTCTAATATATACAGTGTTAGATTCGTACCTGTCCACAACATGTCGGCGTTATCTGCAGTCTTTCGTTTTCTACTTGCTTCAACTAGTTCTCATTTTCTTTAACCCTTGCAAGATACGATAGTGCATTTCTTTTAAGTTATCTGGCTAATAATAGAAGGGTTTGTTTTCAGATTAGGAATGGTTTGTGGAAGTCAAGAGGGTTAATTGAGACGTCTTCACCCTTTTTATTCCCGCAAATCGTTCCTAATCTGTATAAATTCTGTTTTGTTGCTCTTGATATGTATTTCAGTATTCCCTACTATGCATCCTTCTCTCATGTTATATAGTTATTCTTTATCAACTAGTATGCTTTGTGTTCCCTTTTATTTGGTTCGTCTGCGTCTTTCCCATTTATTCCCTTCCTTCCTCCCTCCCTCCCTCCCTTCCTTCCTTCCTTCCTTCCTTCCTTCCTTCCTTCCTTCCTTCCGTCCTTCCTTCCTTCCTTCCTTCCTTCCTTCCTTCCTTCCTTCCTTCCTTCCTTCCTTCCTTCCTTCCTTCCTTCCTTCCTTCCTTCCTTCCTTCCTTCCTTCCTTCCTCCCTCCTTCCTTCCTTCCTCCCTCTCAGTTGAACATATTTATAGCCTAATACCCAATGTTAGATTCTTACCTCTGTCATTTACCAGTCACCATTATTAGGGCCTTTCTTCTCTCCATACTAGCTTCATCTAGGCATTTTATATTTTCCAAAGCATTTGACCTTCTCAGTTGTATTAACCATTTCAGTAGAAGGATCAAATATTTGAATTATATTGTAGTTATCTTCAAGGAAGTGTATTGGACTTAGTGAGGACTTTTTTAAATAAAGATATTTAATTAAGGGGGGTGACCTGCTTTTTGTTATTTCTGTCCTTTTCTCTCTTTCTCTGGCTTGTATCCATTCGGCCCCATTCAGCCAACTACTTTAAGACGTTTATCCCCATCTAGGTGTCGATTTCTTCCTGGCGAGCGAGAGCGAGCCAGCATTATATGAAGAAATCCGGCTTCGCCGGAGAAATTTTTCTATCGAAAAATGTACAAATTTAGCCTGCTGTCAAACAAAAATCAAAAATATACTGGCTCGCTACCGCTCACCAGTAAAAAATTGACACCTGGATGTGGATAAACGTCTTAAAACAGTAGGCTGAATAGGGCCAAATGGATACAAGCCAGAGAAAGATAGAAAAGGACAGAACAAAAACAGGTCACCCTCCTTAAGTTAGATGTTAGTCCTTATTGCTTCCTAGATGTTTTGTCCAAGTTATGTAATCCTACCCTTACACACCCTCTTCTGGAATCCTACCCTTACACACCCTCTTCTGGAATACTACCCTTACACACCCTCTTCTGGAATACTACCCTTACACACCCTCTTCTGTAATACTACCCTTACACACCCTCTTCTGGAATACTACCTTACACACCCTCTTCTGGAATCCTACCCTTACACACCCTCTTCTGGAATACTACCCTTACACACCCTCTTCTGGAATCCTACCCTTACACACCCTCTTCTGGAATACTACCCTTACACACCCTCTTCTGGAATCCTACCCTTACACACCCTCTTCTGGAATACTACCCTTACACACCCTCTTCTGTAATCCTACCCTTACACACCCTCTTCTGGAATACTACCCTTACACACCCTCTTCTGGAATCCTACCCTTACACACCCTCTTCTGGAATACTACCCTTACACACCCTCTTCTGTAATCCTACCCTTACACACCCTCTTCTGGAATACTACCCTTACACACCCTCTTCTGGAATCCTACCCTTACACACCCTCTTCTGGAATACTACCCTTACACACCCTCTTCTGGAATCCTACCCTTACACACCCTCTTCTGGAATACTACCCTTACACACCCTCTTCTGGAATCCTACCCTTACACACCCCTCTTCTGGAATACTACCCTTACACACCCTCTTCTGGAATACTACCCTTACACACCCTCTTCTGGAATACTACCCTTACACACCCTCTTCTGGAATACTACCCTTACACACCCTCTTCTGGAATCCTACCCTTACACACCCTCTTCTGGAATACTACCCTTACACACCCTCTTCTGGAATACTACCCTTACACACCCTCTTCTGGAATACTACCCTTACACACCCTCTTCTGGAATACTACCCTTACACACCCTCTTCTGGAATACTACCCTTACACACCCTCTTCTGGAATACTACCCTTACACACCCTCTTCTGGAATACTACCCTTACACACCCTCTTCTGGAATACTACCCTTACACACCCTCTTCTGGAATACTACCCTTACACACCCTCTTCTGGAATACTACCCTTACACACCCTCTCTGGAATACTACCCTTACACACCCTCTTCTGGAATACTACACCCTTACACCCTCTTCTGGAATACTACCCTTACACACCCTCTTCTGGAATACTACCCTTACACACCCTCTTCTGGAATACTACCCTTACACACCCTCTTCTGGAATACTACCCTTACACACCCTCTTCTGGAATCCTACCCTTACACACCCTCTTCTGGAATCCTACCCTTACACACCCTCTTCTGGAATACTACCCTTACACACCCTCTTCTGGAATCCTACCCTTACACACCCTCTTCTGGAATACTACCCTTACACACCCTCTTCTGGAATCCTACCCTTACACACCCTCTTCTGGAATACTACATCATCAATTCATAAGCATTCTCCATTCATAAGCATAAGCATTCTCCATTCATTCCTATTTATTACCACTTCTATTGCCTGTTCTACAGTCATCTCTCGTATCTTCCAACGCTTGTACTACACAATCTCTCCATCTCAACGGAGGTCTTCCTATCCCTCTACTTCCCCTTGTATCTGATTCATATACTCTCTTTGTAGGCCTTTCATCTCCCATTCGCTCAACATGTGTAATTGTTTATACCAGCACATAACCCTGGCTGACAAAGGTTCCTGCTGCCCCACTCTCCTACGTACCTCTTCATTCCTCAGTCTGTCTCTACGAGTCACACCACATACAGTATACTCATCAAGTAGCTTATCTCCATTACATCCAGCTTTCTTCTCTCTTTTACCTTCAGAGCCCCTGTCTCAGCCCCATACATCACTGTTAGTACAGCTATCCCTTGATACAATGCACTTTCAGCTTTCATTGCAAAATTTATCAACCTCCACATACTTCCCATTGCACTGAAAACTGTTTTTCCTTCATAAGGATAAACAAACAAATAACCCAACAACAACAACAACAACAATAGCAACAACAACAACAACAACAACAACACTACTGGTCTGCTGCAAAACTCTAGCAATAAAACTGGCGTGAGTTAAATATAATCCAAGTAATTGTTGGAGGTGGAAGGGGATGGAGAAAACAATATATATAAATAAATATAATACGACCATAAACCTATCCCTCGACAGAAAGCTGTTAACATATTCACTTCCCAAAAGACCAGCCGGGAATAAAATCGAGGTGGGGCAAATTATCAAGGGGAGATAGGGAGTTTTTCTGGTCCCCCTTCTTCCTCATGTTTAGCCCCATTCGTTTTCAGATTTGATGACGTTCAGTTCATTATTTTGGCCATTTTAAGACCTTTCACCCCATTAATTTGTCAATATTAAGACTTCGTGTTATTTAGGTGCCAATTTTATTCCTGGTTAGCGATAGCGAACCTGTAGTTTAAGAGGAATCGGCCTTCGGCCGGGACACTTTTTTTATTGAAAAATGTACTATTTTATCTTGAAGGAGGGTCTAGGGGGTGTTTTTTAAAGCTTGATGGATGTCTAGGGAGGAAACTAAACAATATAAAATATATAAAAGATATATAAATGAGGAAATATGTACATCCCTCCCCCCTTAAGGCACGGCAATATACAAGCCACTTACCTGTCAACACGTACTTAAGGCGCCGTGCCGGTACGACCCCCCTCATCACCTTATTACGTGTCTACCAGGGCCACAGCTACACCACTACCATTTGCTCTTTACGCTAAATCTCTTATCGGCGGTTAAATGATAAGGGGGGCTCGTTAGTGGGGGCTAATGGGGGGCTTGGAGAGAGGCTTGTTGACACCTAAATCATGTGGCTTGGGTCGGGCTTGTCAACGGGGTAATGCGAGGGAGGGGGGGGGGGGGTGGTAGATTATGCGGAGGAGGGGAGGGGAGTTACAGAGAGAGAGAGAAGGAAGGAAGGGGGAAGTTAGGAAAGACGAGGGTAGATATATATATATATATATACCAGTATATATATATATATATATATATATATATATATATATATATATATATTCTGTATATATATATATATCGGTATATATATTTATTCCAGAAATAGCGTATCAAACTGTAGGGTAGGATTTCATAGCTTGATGAGAACATCTAGGAAGCAAAATTATTAAAATTATTAACATCTACAGTAGCTTAATTGAATATCATTATTTCAACAAGTCCTCGCCAAGTCCAATATAATCGCTTGGAGGTAGCTACAAAATAAGTAAGTTACTGAAAGGGTTAATACAATTGAGAAGAGGTCAAATGCCTTGGTAAATATATACAATGTCTAGATGAAGCTAGTATGGAAGAGAAGAAAGGCCCTAATAATGGTGACTGGTAAATGACAGAGGTAAGAATCTAGCATTGGGTATTAGGCTATAAACATGTTCAACTGAGAGGAAGGAAGGAAGGAAGGAAACAAGGAAGGAAGGGGAAAGACGCAGACTGAGGAGAAGGAAGGAAGGGAATAAATGTGAAAGACGCAGATAAACCAAATAAAAGGGAACAGAAAGCATCATAATAGTTAATCAAGAATAACTATAACAGAAGAGACGAATGACTAGAAAGGAATATTGAAATGCATACTATAAAGAGCAACTAAACAGAAATAAGAGGATATCAGCCACTAATTACAAGAACATTTATACAATGAAAAATGGATATTCATCGTGATCGTGTACTCAACCTTTAACTGTGTTGGTGGTGTAATGGTTTAGGTGCTTATGTTCTGGGTGTGGTGTCCCGAGTTCGAATCCCTGGAGGACCATATGCTTTCATTAGTTTATTCAAGTACATTGGGGTTTGTAACTGATGATTAATGTTAAGAACGGGGTGTTACTTAATTATAAATACCGGTATATAAGACGCATTACAACAAATGAGCATCATGAAGAAGATGAAATACAAAAGAACATTAGAAGAACAAATAAGAACAATTAGATGGAGGAAAGGTATTGACCCTGACAAACGATGATAAGAAATAGGAATCTTACATTATAGTTATTAGAATATGGAGTTGTTTGACAGGTAGAAGGGTGGAAAGAGATAGATAGGAGTGATATGAAAGTAAAGGTAATATACATAAGAGTAGGAGGCTAGGAGTCATCGATATATATATATATATATATATATATATATATATATATATATATATATATATATATATATATATATATATAAACCTGCATACAGGGTGTCCCAGGAGGAAAGAGCATATTTTTGGGATATTATAAAACAAGGTATTCTAAGCTTAAAATAATTTATGGGATTTTATTTTTTTTAAATATCAACCGGTATAAATATATTGAAAGTAACTATCCCCTTAAGGTTATGTATAATGAGGTGACAGAGACTCCATGTAAACAGTAATCTAAATGTCCACTACACCGCCTATTACCTCCTGATCATACATTTCTCTACCGAAAAATTTACAAATTTATCTTGATAGGGGGGGGGGGGGGGTCTAGAGGGGTGTTTCTTTAAGCTTGATGGTATAGCGATGAAACTAACAAACCCAATTAATAACTGAATAATTATACATACAAAAAATAAATAAATGAATGAATAAATAAATAAATAAATACAGCCAGTATCCCCTTAAGGGTATACATATAACGAGGTGACAGAGACTCCATGTAAACAATAATCTCTATGTCTACTACACCGCCTATTACCTCTTGATCATACACACTGGGTCGGGACGTGTTTTTCACCTCTCACGGAAGCCCACTGCAAATTTATGGTTATATTTAGAAAGCTGGTGAATTACGGTAAATATTCCGGGAAATTATTGGGAGATGCTGGTGAATTACGGTATTGGCTTTAATTCGTATAACACTATAAATTACACTAATATCGGAAACTATCTTTTTTGCTGTATATAAATATTTAACTGCGATATTATCTTGCTACCACACTGTCATGCAAGGACTTCTTCCATACTGACCACCCTATTTCTTGTTACTGCTTTCAGCGTTCCTACAACCCTCTTCCCCTGTTGCACCCTCTCCCGCACTTCTTCATTCATACTCCCATCTTTACTCAGCACACTGCCCAGGTACTTAAATGAGCTGACAATCTCCATAGCCTGACCGTTCAACTTCACCTCACACTCTGTGGCTTCACCCCTTTCGAAGACCATAACCTTGCTCTTCCCCGCATTTACCTTCAGATTCCGTTTTTTGCACACTGTTCCAAACATATTTACCAGACCCTGCAACTCCCATTCATGATCGCTCATCAGAACTGTATCATCAGCAAACAGCAGTACAGGTAGCTTCCACTCGTTTCCCTCCCTAATCAGCGATACACCATCATCCACTGCTCTTCCTTGTATTTCTTTCATGACTCCATCCATATATACAGTAAACAATCACGGGGACATCACACACCCCTGTTTTAACCCAACATTCAGGTCAAAGAACTCGCTCTGCTCATTCTCCACACGTACTGCCGCCTTTGCACCCTCATACATGCTCTTCACTGCTTTCAGCAGCTTGCCATCTACTCCGTATATTCTAAGTACTTTCCACATACCTTCTCTATCCACTCTGGCATAGGCCTTCTACAAGTCCATAAAAGCAACATACAGCTTTTGTTGCTTCTCCAGATATTTCTCCACAACACAATTCAGGGTAAAAATCTGATCTACACATCCTCTTCCCTTCCTAAAAACCGCCCTGCTCGTCACCTATCCATTTCTCCGTTCTCACTCTCACTCTCAATCACTACCCTACTGTACACTTTCCCTACTACGCTTAAAGACATATTCTTCGGTGGTTACCACACACTCCTCTTTCCCCTTATATAGGGGGACTCCGCATATAGTGGGGACCGAGGGTAGTATGATTTATCTATCTTGTTTAGTTCAGAAGAGTTTGTTGACAGCCATAATTGGGGTTGGGTGTGAGAGGGATCTGCCTTGTGTGGGCCAAACGGCTTTCTGCAGACTCCCATTTTCTTATGTTCTTATTACCTCCGCATATAGTGGTGACGAGTTCCTGTTGATCACATGGTCCAGGGTTCGAATCCCGGGGGGGTTGTATGAGGTGACTGAAGGTTGCATGATTTATCCATCTTGTTTAGTTCATAAGAGATTGTCGATAGCCAAATATCAACTGGTTATATATAATTATGAAACACCCCTGTCCACGCATATATTTCGTTATCTTGTACACTCTTGCATATATTAGAAACCCTGTCAATCCCTCCGCGTAACACTCGTATTTGTGTTTGCATATCTTAGCCTCACTTCTTATCGTTAAGGGGGTAGTGCCTGGTTTTTGGACTATGTATTTATGTATTAATACATTATTGAGTTTCCTCGCTAGACCTCCATCAAGCTTAAAATAACCCCCTAGACACCCTTTCAAGATAAATGCGTTCATTTTTCGGTAGAAAAATGTCCTGGCCTAAGGCTGGTTCCTTCTTAAATTACAGGCTCGGTAACGCTCGCCAGGAAAAAAATCGACACCTAAATGGCACGAAAGGTCTTAATATTGACAAAGAAGTGGGTCGATAGATATCCAAATCGCCAAACTAATGGGCAGAACGTATTAAAATCCCAAAAACTAATTCGCTGAACAAGAGGGAGAAGGGGGTACAGCAAAAGTGAGTACCTCCCCCTTAATTCAGTATGTCAGCATATACGACGCACACACAAACACATACCACACATTAGGCACATTTCTCCTGTCTAGCAAACATTCAAAATATGACTTGTATTAATTCAGAAGCAGAATTTAAATGTTGTTTAAGGGGATAGTGGCCGGTTTTTTGGTCTGTTAACCCTTTGAAGCTCTGATGCGTTTTAGCAGTTTATTATTGGCTATCATTAGACGATTGTATGCAGCTTAGGAAGGATTTGTGGGTATTAAATGGGTATAGACTATCTCAATCAATCCTATGACTTCCATATACCCTTCCTAATCTGAATAACATCGTCTATTAATAGCCAGAAAACAGAAAAGAAATGCGTATTGGAGCTTGAAAGGGTTAATTAATTTATTCATATATTTTTTAGTGTCCTCGCTATACCTCCATCAAGCGTAGAAAACACCCCCTAGACACCCCTTCAAGATAAATTTGTACATTTTTTGGTTGAAAAATGTCCAAGGCCGAAGGCCGGTTATTCTTAAAATTACAGGTTAAGAGACTATCCGTTTCGGAGTATAGCCATGTTGGCTCGAAACCAGTGTTGCCAATTAAGCTACTCTCCCGCTAGATATAGAGGTATTTACTTCGATATAGATTCTAGAGGGTTCCATGTCATCTCAACCAGTAGACCATTTCAACCAGTAGCTTTCAACCAGTGCCAAATTAACCCAGACCAACCAAACCAGTGCCAAAATATAGTACTAACATTTTCTAACCTAACCGTATTGGTTGATTTGGTACTGGTTGAGGTGACCGGTCACCATTCTAGAGGCACATTTTTTCATCTACCGGCATGAATTTTAGCAATATTCTGGAGATTTGAGCGATTATAGAACAATGGTCTAGCGATTGTGTCATTATTCTAGCGATTTTCGGCATTTATTTACTATCTAGCGGACTTGATTTGGTAACCCTGTTTAAGGGGAGATTTCCACTTGAGGGACTTTTTTCTTGGCCCCCTTTCTCCCTCATGTCTAGCCCCATTGCTTTTGAGATTTTAAGACGTTCGCCCCTTTAGTTTGGCGAGTTTAAGAATTTACGCCCCATTCTGTCAATTTTAAGATGTTCGCCCCTTTAGTTTGGCGATTTTAAGAATTTACGCCCCATTCTGTCAATTTTAAGACATTTCGTGCCATTTAGGTGTCGATTTTATCCTGGCGAGCGATAGCGAGCCTGTAATTTAAAGAATAACCGGCCTTCGGCCGAGAAATTTTTCTACCGAAAAATGTACAAATATATCTTGAAAGGGGGTCAAGGGGGTGAAATGTTTAGATTGCTGGAAAAGTAGGAAACAAACTAAACACCTCCCCTCGAGAGCGAATGACCGTACTGAATTGGATCACTACTTCAGCGTTCAAGTCTCCACCGTCTACGATTTCGTGGCCGTATTCATAAACCTTAGTACAAAATAATAATTGTGGAGGACCCGGTCTTGTGCCGTGACATTTTTTCTACCGAAAAAAATTACACGTTATTCTCGTAGGGGGATGTAATGGATTTTTTTTTTTTTTTTTTTTTTTTTTTTTTTTTTAGCGCTTGTTTATTTAATTTATCTATATATTTATTCATTAATTTGGGTTTTAATGTCCTCGCTAGACCTCCATCAAGCTTAGAAAAACACACCGTAGACCCCCCCACTTTCAAGATAAATTTTGACATTTTTCGGTAGAAAAATGTCCCGGCCAAAAGCCGGTTCCTTCTAATATTAGAGGCTCGCTATCGCTCGCCAGGAAAATATCGACACCTAAAGGGCACGAAAGGTCTTAATATTGAAAAACAAATAAGGCGAAAGGTCTCAAAATCGCCAAACTAACGGAACGAACGTCTTAAAACCTCAAAACTAATATGCTAAACATGAGGGAGAAGGGGTTCCGGAAAAAGCGAGTACTACCCCCCCTTAAGTGGTTGCTCCAGATCTTATAGCTAACCTAAAAACTGACCTATTATTAGTAAAAAGCGTAAACAGATCTCTAATAATTGTGGGTTGTTGTGGGTAAAAGTGGATTATTAAAAGAACAAGAATAGAAAGTGGATTATTAGTAAAAAGCGTAAACAAGAATAGATCTCTAATAATTGTGGTTGTTGTGGGTAAAAGTGGATTATTAGTAAAAAGCGTAAACAAGAATAGATCTCTAATAATTGTGGTTGTTGTGGGTAAAAGTGGATTATTAGTAAAAAGCGTAAACAAGAATAGATCTCTAATAATTGTGGTTGTTGTGGGTAAAAGTGGATTATTAGTAAAAAGCGTATACAAGAATAGATCTCTAATTGTGGTTGTTGTGGGTAAAAGTGGATTATTTAAAAGTGGATTATTAGTAAAAAGCGTTAACAAGAACAGATCTCTAATAATTGTGGTTGTTGTGGGTTAAAGTGGATTCCTCTCAACCTTGACACTGGCTTTCTATAAGTATGCTTTACAATCGGTCTACAAAAACCTACACCTTGGTGACCCTGTGGTCTCTGGGTCTTCTCCTGGGTGACCTAGATGTGTGTGGGTTTGTGTTTATCTGGGTTTGTTCGTTGTTTTATAGTGTGTTTTGTGTTTTCCCTGTGCTTGCTCTGTCTTGAGTCGGCGGCCACCTCCAAGAAAAACAGAAAAAAACAAAGAATAAAATAAAATCTATCTATCTATCTATTTACCTATCTATCTATCTATCTATCTATCTATCTATCTATCTATCTATCTATCTATCTATCTATCTATATGCTCAGGCCCAATCCCCATTTTGGGGGTAGCCGACTCAAGACAGAGCAAGAACAGGGAAAACACAAAAACAACATAAAACAACGAATAATCACAGATAAAAAGCACAAACTCACACACATCCAGGTCACCCAGGAGAAGACCCAGAGACCAGGGTCACCAAGGTGTAGGTTTGTGTAGACCGATTGTAAAATATTACTTATAGAAAATAAAATAAAATATAAAATGGAAATAAACAAAAATAGGAAAAGTGGGGATTGGGCCTGAGCATATAGATAGATAGATAGATAGATAGAGAGATAGATAGAGAGATAGATGTCTAGGTCACATGTTAACCCCTTCTTTACCGGGGATGTCTCCTTGATTATATTCTAGATATATTTAGACGGTTGTGTGCAGTTTAAGGGGAGGTTTTTAGTTAGTTCCCTAGACCTCCATCAAGCTTAAAATTACACCCCCTAGACCCCCTTTCAAGATAAATATGTACATTTTTCGGTAGAAAAATGTCCCGGCCGAAGGCCGTTTCCTCTTAAGTTACAGGCTCGCTATCGCTCGCCAGGAAAAAATCGACACCTAAATGGCACGAAAGGTCTTAAAATTTAAATAATTGGGGCGAAAGTTATTAAAATCGTCAAACTAGTGGGGCAAACGTCTTAAAATCTCAAAAGCAATGGGGCTAAACATGAGGGAGAAGGAAGTTCGAAAAAAAATCCCTCAAGTGGAAACCTCCCCTTAAGAAGGACATGTGTAGTCAAAAGGGTTAAGTGTGATAGTTCGAAGCCTGTCAGTTGCTGGAGGCCCCTTTTAAACTGAATAAAAGGATTTAATAGTCGTCACAAGAAAGATAAAAGGACCTCCCTGGTACTGAACGGGTTAAGGGGAGGTTTCTAGTTTGTTTCGTTACTCATCCAGCAATCTTAAAATTTCACCCCCTTGACCCCCTTTCATGATAAATTTGTACATTTTTCGGTAGAAAAATTTCCCGGCCAAAGGCCGATTACTCTTAAATTACAAGCTCGCTATCGCTCGCCAGGATAAAATCGACACCTAAATGGCACGAAAGGTCTTAAAATTGACAGAATGGGGCGGAAATTCTTAAAAATCACCAAACTAATGGGGCAAACGTCTTAAAATCTCAAAAGCAATGGGGCTAGACATGAGGGAGAAAGGGGTCAAGAAAAAAGTCTCTCAAGTGGAAATCTCCCCTTAACAATGATGACACTAAGCTTGTCATTATACATACTGTATTTTGTAAGATGTGTTATGATTTTAATTACAGGTGTTGTGATCTTGTTCGTTAGTATACTCGTTTTGCTTGTATTGTGCGTGCGTGTGTGGGTGGGTGGGTGTATTTACCTATTTGTAGTATACAGGAGTTGAGCTTTTTAGGCTCGTATTGTCCCGCTTCCTGAGTTACAATTATCTAACTTTGCCTTAAAAATATGAATGTTTTTGGCACACACCACTTCCTCTTCCAACTGATTCCACTTACTTATACACACTTGTGTGTGTGTGTGTGTGTGTGTTTGTGTGTGTCATGGCTGGGGGACGAGTACTACAGGCGTTCGTTAAAGAGTTAAGTGATCACCTCTGTATAAAGCCGCTGTCACACGAGCGCTTTTTCCGTCAATTTCCATGAGCAAGTTTTTTCTCGTATTATTTCGGGACATTTTCGCACTGGTATCGGTAACTAGACTGAAGGTAGATTATGTTAGGCGGCTGAATTCTGATAAAGTGTAAATTTGTAAGCTTCCAGACCATAATTGCCCGTAAAAATTGCTCGAAAAAGGGCTCGTGTGACACCGGCTTAAGCACCGTACCGGGAGCTAACGTCTCTAAATTTGTGCCCAACCTAGAATGAACAGGCTATAGCGGTATCAAGAACTAAAAAACCTCGCCATGATATTAGTGCAACAGTAAATGGAGCCCACTTCGCTTTTTTTTCTCTTTCTCTCCTTCTCTCTTTGGCTTGTATCCATTCGGCCCCATTCAGCCTACTGTTTTAAGACGTTTACCCCCATCCAGGTGTCCATATTTTCCTGGCGAGCGGTAGCGAGCCAGCATATATATTTTTTTGTTTTGATAGGAAGCTAAATGTGTACATTTTTCGATAGAAAAATTTCTCCGGCGAAGCCGGATTTCTCTATACAATGCTGGCTCGCTATCGCTCGCCAGGAAGAAATCGACACCTGGATGGGGATAAACGTCTTAACACAGTTGGCTGAATGGGGCCGAATGGGTACAAGCCAGGGAAAGAGAGAAAAGGAGAGAAAGATAAAAACAAGCCGATGAACCCAATAATTTCCCGAGCACGTAAAAGGCTCGCTGGACGACACGATCGGCCTTGCATTGATCTTGCTAGGCCTCGTTTTACCGGTCGATATAATTACCGCTGAATTTATCGCCGAACACCGTATACCTGATTATAAACATGGAGGGGGCATGGGCTGGGTTTTTGGGTCCTCCTTCTTCCTCGTGTTTAGCCACATTGTGTTGTTTTTTTTAGATTTTAAGACGTTCGGGCCCATTAGCTGGATGATTTTAAGACTGTTCACTCCATTTCTTTGTCAATATTTAGACTTTTCGTGTCAAATAGGTGTCGATTTCTTTCTGGCGAGCGATAGCGAGCCTGTAATTTAAGAATAACCGGGCTTCGGCCGGGCCATTTTTCTATCGAAAAATACACAAATTTATCTTGGAGGGTCGTGGGGGGTGGTTATTTCAAACTTGATGGAGGTGTAGGGAAGAAACTAAACTAAAAAAAAAAAAAAAAAAAAAAAAAAATTGTTTTACAAAAAGTCACATAAATGCGTAAATAAATACGCCCATTCCCCCCCCCCCCCCCCTAAGGGCGCGCCAAAAACAACGCCCACATCCTGCTGTCTCCTGTTCTTTCTGGCTGCCCGGCCTTGGGGGGGGGGGGGGGGGGGGGGGTGACTATTTTTAAAGGAATGAGGCGAAATGTCGACCGATGTATGTTTTATCCTTGTGAGAGTACTTTTACCTAGACTGAAAAACAGAGAGAGAGAGAGAGAGAGAGAGAGAGAGAGAGAGAGAGAGAGAGAGCGAGAGATATGCATATAATGACATGTTTATACTGCACGTACTCCATGCCTGGATTCATGTGAGTTCAATTTACGTCATCGAGCGACTGCGTACACACACACACACATGCACGCATACATTCTCTCTCTCTCTCTCTCTCTCTCTCTCTCTCTCTCTCTCTCTCTCTCTCTCTCTCTCTCTCTCTCTCTCTCTCTCTCTCTCTCTCTCTCTCTCTCTCTCTCTCTCTCTCATCACATTGACCTACGCACTTGCACTCAGGTGGGAAAAACTTAATTGACCTTTATGTGCCAGAAGTTATCATTAACAACAGGGGCAGAAAAGGTCGGGGCTGGGGGGAGGGAAGGAGAGAGAGAGAGAAAGAAAGAAAGAGAGAGAGCGAGAGAGAGAGAGGCACATGCCATCTACATTGCTTTAGTCCTCTTTTAGATATATGAGGTTAATTATTAAGATTATGGCTAAATTAGAGTGAATTGAGAGTAATTTATAATATTTATGATCAACTATTTTTGTATTACTCTGATTTATTTGAGATTCATCGTATAATTCAAATCAAAACTTACTCTATGAATATTTGGAAGCTTCGTAAACAAAAGACGAAATTGATAAACTGCAGGGGAGCCTAATGCAAATGGCAAGCAGAGGAATAACGTAACACGCCGCTCTTAAGGGGGGTGACCTGCTTTTGGTTATTTCTGTCCCCTTCTCTCTTTCTCTGGCTTGTATCCATTTGGCCCCATTCAGCCAACTATTTTAAGACTTTTATCCTCATCTAGGTGTTGATTTCTTCCTGGCGAGCGATAGCGAGCCAGCATTATATGAAGAAATCCGGCTTCGCCGGACATTTTTCTATCGTAAAATAGAAATGCACTTGAATAAACTAATGAAAGCTATGGTCCTCCCGGGATTCGAACTCGGGACACCATACCCATAACATAAGCATCTAAACCAATACACCACCAACACAGTTATAATACAGGAGGCCAGGCAAATCAAGGCGTCTAATTGCCTTTTGATCAATAAGGAATGCAACAAGGAGTGGTGAGTTCATCAAGCCAATGTTGCAAGACGGATACAAGAAATAAGGTAGTTATTTGCAGTGTTGATCTAGGAGGGTTGCAAAGTGTGAGAACGTAAATATGTTGCAATTATGATAGACGGGATGTGTGTGTGTGAGAGAGAGAGAAAGAGAGGGGGGGGGGGGGCTTGTGTGTGTGTGTGAAAGTGAAAGTGAGTGTAAGAGAGTTTTTTTTTGTGTGTGTGTGAGTGTGAGAGAGAGCGAGAGTGAGACTGAGTATGCCTGAGCGTGTATGTGAAATTAAGTGACATTTTAGCTTCACCGTTGCAACCACAAAATCCCCGCCTCCCTGAATCTAATTAAAGACAGCTATATAAGAGAATCACTCATTATAAACCCCCCAATAAGACTTCCTCGAGACACAAAGGCACACACACACTCAAGCATACTCAGTCTCTCTCTCTCTCTCTCACTCTCACTCTCACACTCACACACACACACACACACACACACACACACTCAAGCATACTCAGTCTCTCTCTCGCTCTCTCTCTCTCACTCTCACTCTCACACACACACACACACACACACTCACGCATACTCAGTCTCTCTCTCTCTCACTCACTCACACTCTCTCTCTCTCACACACACACACACACACACACATACACATACACATACACATACACATTACACACCCCAATAAGAATTCCTCGAGAGACACAAAGCCAGAAAACGGTTGTCAATGATTGGTCACGGTGCTGAAGGCTGAGGCAAGGTAAAGCAAGACATTAAGGGGAGAGTGGATGTTTCTTTGGTCTATTTAAGTCAGTTATTCATACTGTATATATTTTTAGTTTCCTCGCTAGACCTAGACCTCCATGAAGCTTAAGAACCCCCCCCCCCCCCCCCCCAAGACCTTCCTACACCTCCATCAAGCTTAAGAAAACACCCACCCGAGACCTTCCTACACCTCTATCAAGTTTAAATAATTCACACCCAAAACCCCTCTTCAAGATAAATTTGTACATTTTTCGATAGAAAATTTTCCCGGCCTAAGGCCGGTTCCTCTTACATTACAGGCTCACTATCGTTCGCCTGGAAAAAAATCCCGAAAGTGCTAATTAGGCAAATATCTTATAATCTGAAAACTAATGGGGCTAAACATGAGGGAGAAAGGGGACCACAAAAATATACCCCTCCCTGAACCTAATGAAAGACAGCTACAGCTATATAAAAGCCAGAAAAAACCTAATTAAAGACAGCTACAGCTATATAAAAGCCAGAAAAAACCTAATTAAAGACAGCTACAGCTATATAAAAGCCAGAAAAAAACTAATTAAAGACAGCTACAGCTATATAAAAGCCAGAAAAAACCTAATTAAAGACAGCTACAGCTATATAAAAGCCAGACAAACCTAATTAAAGACAGCTACAGCTATATAAAAGCCAGAAAAAGGTTGTCAATTATTATTGGTGACGGTGCTGAAGGCTGAGGCAAGGTATAAGGCAAGCCATTAATAATAAGCCTTAAAGGGGAGATGGGTCGTTTTTTTTTCTGGTCCCCCTTCTCCCTCGTGTTTAGCCCCCCATTAGTTTTCAGGTTTTCAGATATTTGCCCCCATTAGTCTGTTGAATTTAAAGCTTTTGCCCCAATTCTTTGTCAATATTTAGACCTTTCGTGCCCTTTAGGTGTCGATTTTTTTTCCTGGCGAGCGATAGCGAGCCTGTAATTGTCGATGTGGCCGTGACATTTTTCTACCGAAAAATGTACAAATTTGTTCTCGTAAGGGGATTTAATGGATGTTTTGTTATTTGTTTTGATGGAGGTCTAGGGAGGAAACTAGAAAAATAATAATTATATACATAAATGAGCAAATAAATAAGCCCCTCCCCCTTCCTTAAGATCTGGTACACTAACATAATTATGTCCTTTAAAAACTCGTTCACGGGGGAGAGAGAGAGATATTGAAGGCTGGTAGGCGGTGCGGGGAGAGAGAGAGAGAGAGAGAGAGAGAGAGAGAGAGAGAGAGAGAGAGAGAGAGATTGAAGGCTGGTAGGCGGTGCGGGGAGAGAGAGAGAGAGAGAGAGAGGGGGGGGGGGGCGGTTGTGGAGCAGCTTATTATTAGGTTGATTATTGTTGTTTTTGATAAGAATTCTTTGGCTGCGTTCCCTCACTGCCTTTGTGTGCATGTACAGTGGCGCTAATAAGTCATGTCTCAGCTGTCATTACGTTTGGCTCGCTCTGTGCTGTATTGATGTCTGTCAGATGTTGAATAGGGTGGGTAAGTGTAGGAACATGGTTGTATGCTGTATCTCACACAAAAAGAAGAAATCATGTGTAAATATTGCTGATACCAATTATTGATCAAAACATAATGGGTGCCGAGACATCACTTATTAGGCCGACTGTACAATATATATGTATGCAGGTATATGTACATGTGAGCGTGTGTGTGTGTCTATGTCTACCTATATGTTCTTGTGCAGGTATATGTATGTGTATGTGTGAGCGTGTGTGTGTGTGTGTGTGTGTGTGTGTCTATTTCTACCTATATGTCTTTGTTATCTATCTGTATCTATCTATTTGTTACATGCTTTAATATGTATGTCTGCTTGCCTTCTGCCCCCCCCCCCCGCCCCCCTTATTAATTGATCCGGTTACGCATCATACAGAGAGACACCGATCATAGCCACTAATATATATACTTTGTAATTCCCAGCCCAGCGAAGTCAATCCGGTATCACGTATTTCGCCGTCAGGGATTTTTGTGGCACTTCTTTGACGGGTTTCGGGTTCATGTCACATGACTAGTCGTGTGTGTGTGGCAGGTGTGGATATATATATATATATATATATATATATATATATATATATATATATATATATATATATATATATATGTATAATAATTCGAACCTCCAAAATATATACAGTAGGTAAAGTAATAATAAACGATACGATTCAGTTCGGTATAGTTTGTTAAAGAGAGGGACGATTTATGTCGTAGAGTGTACAATAAGAGATAATTAAAGGGACAGTGGTTAGTGTATTGGCTCTATTTATTTATATATTATTTTATGTTTTAGTTTCCTCGCTAACCCTTCATCAAGCTTAATAAACACTCTCTAGACCAGTGCTTCTTAACCTGGGGTGCTAGCACCCCCAGGGGGTGCTGAAATCAGTTATAGGGGGTGCTGGAAATGCTGTACAAATAGACTTCGAGAACACCAGGCAAAGCGCCCAGCCTAACAAGAACAGACTCTGGAAGCCTTGAAGGCCAAGAGAGATAGATATGATCAGAAAGGTACATTGCTTCAACTTGGATTCAAACCACCCCAGAAGCCCATTTTTCAAGCTTCCTACGAGGTGGCATACCAATGCATTAGGCAGAAGGCTTCGCATTCAGCTCGGAAAACATAGTTAAGCCTTGTACCATTCGTATGGTGGACCTAGTTCTGGGAACAGAGGCAGCTAAGAAGATCAAAGAATTCCCTCTGTCCAATGATGTCATCGCAGGGAGAGTTGCAGATATGAGCAGCAACATCTTGGGCCAGGTTTGTCAGGAGATTAAGGACAGTCCCACCTGCATCAGCCTACAGTTGGACGAATCAACTGATGTTTCCAACATGAGTGAACTGATTGTGTATATCCGGTACATCAAGCCTCAAGGATGGTGAAATTAAAGATGAGTTTCTCTTTTGCAATGCTTTGCAAACAACATCGAAGGCAGCAGATATATCCAGGCTCTTGGACGAATTTTGTGAAAGGTATCAGATAAGTGGGAGAAAGTTGGATCTGTCTGCACGGATGGTGCCCCAGCCATGATAGGGTGAAGGTCTGGCTTCACTGCTTTAGTAAAAGAAAAAGTACCAGATATCATCATTAATCAATGTGTTCTCCATCGCCATGCTTTGGCAGCAAAGACACTGCCACCTCAACTCAAAGAAGTTATGTCTGTCTGTGTTAAAGTCGTGAATTTCATCCGTAGTCGCCCCTTAAACCACAGATTGTTCAAGTTGCTTTGTGAGGAGGTGGGGACGGAGCATCAAGTCCTTCTCTTCCACTCAGAAGTGAGGTGGCTCTCACGTGGCAGAGTCCTGACCCGTATTGCCGAGCTCCATGTTGAAATTGCAATGTTCCTCAGAGAAGATCACAATACCTATGCTGAAAATGTTGAAGACGAAATGTTCCTCCTTTTTCTTTCCTATCTGGTAGACATCTTCAATCACTTGAATGACCTAAATTTGTCTATGCAAGGTTCAAATGTTAATAGGCTTGTTTATGCAGAGAGGGTAGAAGCCTTCAAGAAGAAGATCTCCCTCTGGAAGCGTCAGTCCAAGGAGGAAATGTGGGAAACTTTCCAATCTTGGACGAGAAGCTGGGGGATAATAAGGTTAGTCCCATGCCTGGAGAAAATATCACTACTCACCTCTCGCACCTTGAGACCACCATGGCACAGTACTTTCCCAAGGATCATACATATCCAGAATGGATTCATCAGCCCTTCTTGGCAGACATGAGTGATAATAACAATTTGAAGGAGGAGCTCATCGACCTGCAGGTTAACCAGGAATGTCTGACATTATTCCGTGCCCTTCCGCTGTCTGACTTCTGGTGTCAGCAGTTGGTAGCATACCCTGGAATTGCAAGAGCAGCACTGGAGATGATTATTCCCTTTCCAACGTCCTATTTGTGTGAAAAGGCATTCGCCACTATGCTGCAGATCAAATCAAAAGCCCGGAACTGCCTTCAAGATGGAATTATCCATGACATGAGGGTGACTCTCGCCCACACTAAGCCCCAATTTGGGAAATTAGTCGCACAAAAGCAACAACAAATATAAATTTGATGAGAGCATTCTGAATGTCCCATTTTCTATATCTGAAGAAGTTTATCCATACTCTTAAATGTTTGCCTTTTCTCTTTTTGATATCGGATTTGCTTAGTATTCACATCTTTAATGTATCATTATTGGAGAATGAGCAAAACAAATTGTTAAGCAATACTTTATTTACGTTTACTGTATCCTTATATTAGTGTAGCAAATGTGACTCCAGTAACCAGATGTTAGGGGGTGCTGGACTGTGAAACCTTAATACAGGGGGTGCTGATGTCGGAAAAGGTTAAGAAGCACTGCTCTAGACCCTCCTTCAAGATAAATTTGTACATTTTTCGATGCCGGTTTCTCATAAAATTACAGGCTCACTATCGCTCATCAGAAAAAATATCGACACCTAAATGACACGAAAAGTCTTAAACCATTGCCAACCATGCCTAGAATATTGTTCTAAGCTTAGGTATGACCTCTCGTAGTCAGTAGGGTTAAGGGGATATGGGTCGTTTGTCTGGCCCCTCTCCTCCCTCATAGTTAGCCCCATACATTTTCAGATTTTAAGACGTTCAGCCCATTAGTTTGGGGATATTAAGACCTTTCGCCCCTTTTCCGTGTCAATATTAACCAATGTAAGTATATTGCATTTAACATATTTTTTGTTAATCGACAAAATATATAATACAATCATAAATATATAAAACCAAATTGATATTACTTTTTATCCATCAGAAACCCACGGTATTATTGCATTTCTCATTAATACCTATGTTCACGGCTCCAACTTCCTTATAGCCTGAAACTCGCAAGTGGTCAATTGTAGAAAGTTGGGAGATAACCACAATGAAAACGATAATGTTTATTGATCGATATCTATTTTATCAATGTCAATATATGTCTGTAACTATATCTATTTGTTTATGTAGATACACAGATAGATATAATACCTACAGATAAATATTGGCATTGATAAACACTTTAAGGGGAGATCTCCACTTGAGGGATTTTTTTCTTGACCCCCTTTCTCCCTCATGTTTAGCCCCATTGCTTTTGATATTATAAAACGTTCGCCCCATTAGTTTAGCGATTTTAAGAACTTTCACCCCATATTAAGACCTTTCGTGCCATTCAGGTGTCGATTTTATCCTGGCGAGCGATAGCGAGCCTGTAATTTAAGAGGAACCGGCCTTTGGCCGGGAAATTTTTCTACCGAAAAATTTACAAATTTATCTTGAAAGGTGGTCAAGGGGGTGACATTTTTAGATTGCTGGAGGAGTAGGAAACAAACTAAAAAACCTCCCCTTAAACAGTTTATTATTAAGGAACACCCCATTCTTAACATTAATCATCAATTACAAACACTAATGAACTTGACTAAACTAATGAAAGCATAATTATGGTCCTCCCGGATTCCAACACACAGAAATAAAAGACTAAACGATTATAATACAGGAAAAAAAATATGTGTCTATCTGTTTGCCTCTTTCTAAGTATATGTGTAGCTCTTATTAACTATATATATATATATATTTGTATACACTTTTATATTTATTTCTTGATTTATTGGACGAAAATGTAAAAACTTGTATTCAGACCTCACCATGAACTTCGCAGTAAAATATTATATATATCAAGAAATGTCAATTATTCGGTTGGCTGACTCACCTCTGCTACTCAAAGGTTTTAGCCCAATTCCTACCATGCTCTCAATAAATGAAACTATTATATTGCTATACTGAAGTAGTGTATATAAAATTGACTGAGTTACATAGAGTTACATAAATACACAAACTACACAGACCTTGCGGTCCCTACTAGGTAGTCCGGACTTAATGCTAACATAAAATGTGCTACAAAGTGGAAGGCTCTCTCCTCAACCACCTCTCCCTCCGACTGTTGGTCGGCATGAAATTTAGTTGGGGAAACAAGTCCCCCAGCAATATGAGACAAACTTCTACAGGGAAATTTATAGTAAAGAACGAAGTTGATAAATATATACTACTGAGAGAGATTTACATAGATACACTGGCCACACAAACCTTATGATCCAAACGAGGTGGTCAGGACTTAATTATAGTAGAGAGAGAGAGAGAGAGAGTGTGAGATAGGGGCCCGCTCTAGGATTATCAAGGTGAGAGAGAGAGCAAGCGAGAGTTTGTTAGACAGTGTGTGTGTGTGGGTGGATGTAAGTTTCTGTGTGTGTGTGTTCTAATATTACAATCTCGATACAAAAAATAAAGTATTTTCTTTTCTTTAATTACAGGTAGGGCTAAGACTCGGTGCACTGGAGAATTAACCCTCATTATTTTACCTGCCAGACTCGGAGATCAGTGGTAAGTACATTGTTATTATTATTAGGGGTTCGAGCCCTAGTGGGGAACTCCTATTGAGAGAGAGAGAGAGAGAGAGAGAGAGAGAGAGAGACAGAACAGGTGTAGGATAGTTACTGAGGGAAAGCTGAGAGTGGTGGAGGAGGAAAGGGGGGGGGGGGGGCGATTGTGGGGAGGGGATAATATGGCAAAGGAACACATTTAACTACATTACCCAGATGTAGGATAGACATAGAGATTAATATAAATGTATAGTTAGATGTATAGATAAAGATATAGGCTGATGAATAGATAGATTTATTATGTAAGATCAGTATTTAGACTAAGATATATAGACAGTAAACTAGATGGAGTGATTGGTATAAGTAGATAGATGTATAGCGAGAGAGATAGGCTAATAGATAAAGTGTTTTATGTAAGGTTAATATATATATATATACGGTATATATATATATATATATATATATATATATATATATATATATATATATATATATATATATATATATAATATATAATATATACCCGGTATATATATATATATATATATATATATATATATATATATATATATACCCGGTATATATATATATATATATATATATATATACAGTATATATACTGTATACTGTATATATATACTGTATATATACTGTATATACTGTATATATATTTTTTTTTCCCTATGTGAAGGAAGGATACAAAAGGTAATGCTGCTGTAACAAGTGTCCCCCCAAGGTTGTGATAGTGATAGAGAGCCGAAATCAAGGTGCGTTAGAGGTGATTTAGGTGTGTTGGAAAGAAGTGTGGTGTGCTAGATTGGGTGAGTTGGGGGAAAGGGGAGGGGAAGAGAGGAGAGGGAGGGGAGGGGAAGGGAAGATGGAGAGAAGTGGAGGATATTAAGAAGGTGGGGAGATTGGAGGGGAGGAAGGGGGACGGGGGGGGGGTAGGGGGGGGGAGGTGAAGGTGTGGGGGAAGGCTTGTCATCTGGGAAGGGGGCATTCTGGGAACGTAAGGGGGGGGAGTGGTGGGGGGGGTGAAGATTGGACGGTGGTGAGGGGAGGAGGGGGAAGGAGGACGAATGTGAGGGAGGGGGAAAGGTAAAGCGGGGAGGTGGGGGGGGTTAGTAGGATGCGTCATAAGTAGAGCAGGAGGGAGGGGCTAGCAATGTGAGGGGCTTGGGGTGAGGGAGGGAAGGGGGGGGGTGGGTGGAAGGAAGGGATGGATGAAGTGAGGGGGTGAGGGAGAGAAGGGAGGGGTGAGGGGGGAAGGGGTGGGCGTGGTGAGGGGGGAAGGGAAGGGAGGGGGTGGGTTCGGAAGAGTGAGGGAGGGGAAGGAGTGGGCGTGGTGAGGGGGGAAGGGATGGAGCAGGTGAGGGAGGGAGAGAGAGAAGGGTGGGGTGAGGAAAGAGGGGGGGGGGGGGATGAACATGAAAGAGGAGGGACCAAGCCATAATACACCGGTTTAATTAGATTACAAATAAGTTTGATATTGCTTTCTTATTGCATTTTAAACTAAACCTTGAGGTTTCCATCCTGCCAGTCTAGTTTATTGTATACTTATTTCCCACTGGTTTACACAGTCTTTGTACCTCTTATTTTGTATATATATATATATATATATATATATATATATATATATATATATATATATATATATATATATATATATCGGTATATATAGTTATTTATTTATTTATTTATCTATTTATTTATATATACCCGGTATATATATATATGTTTTCCACCTCAGATTATTGAAATTCAAATACCCCAATGAACTTTAATCATATTGATGCTAATTACCTTCTACCGCTTCCAACTGTAGTCAACAAGAAGGCCAAGAACAAGGAGTGTGGGTGAAGAGGGTAGAGTTTGGTATGAGTGGAATGGTAGAGTTATTTGAAACCTCCGATTGGTAGAGGTATTTGTGAAGGTGGAGGTATTTGTGGAAGTACTTGTGTTTTTCTGGGTTTTTCTGGGCCGATCGGCTTTTTGCAGACTCCCATTTTCTTATGTTCTTATGTTCTTAGACTAGACGATTTCATCGTGGTTAGTTTACACCTCTAGCAATCAAAGGGTTACCTCAGTTAACCTCCATATGAATGTAATCGTCTAATGATATCCAGAATATAATGTAAAAGGCATTATCGTATTGAAAGACACACTGTATATATATATACAGTATATATATATATATATATATATATATATATATATATATATATATATATATATATATATATATATATATATATATATATATATACATACACACGTTTCATGCTCCTCTTTTGTTATTTAGCCCTTTAAATCAAATGGCTACAGTTTAATATAAAGTCTATAGACGAGAGAGAGAGAGAGAGAGTGAGTGAATGAGTGTGTCAAGGTTTCTTGGTTGGAAGGTCTGATGGAAAAGACCAGAGCAAGAATGAGTAAAACCAGGTTAGATCCAATACTGAGAGAGAGAGAGAGAGAGAGAGAGAGAGAGAGAGAGAGAGTGAGAGTGAGTGAGTGAGTGAGTGAGAGAGAGTGAAAGAGAGAGAGAGATAAGCAGCTACTCGGTATAATTCGAGTCTGCAAGTTAAAACAGATAGTCTGTGACAAAATTAGCACGATTATTAATGAGTAATAATAAGATTCCAGGAAAATTATGGAAGATTCTATGAAAATTATGGAAGATTCTATGAAAATTATGGAAGATTCTATGAAAATTATGGAAGATTCTATGAAAATTATGGAAGATTCTATGAAAATTATGGAAGATTCTATGTAATAATGTCAGACTTTACAAGATACCTCCTACCCCTGCTTATTCCGCTTGGTAATACATAGGTGTGGTATAAATTTGACAAGAAGCTTCCTTGACTGTTATATTAATGAAAACACCAAGCTTCCCCAACGCAAGCGAACACCACACCGTCTCCCAATTTCGCCTTATAGGGTAAAGGTAATCAAGATCGTGCTGGGCTGGATTGAACGAGAGTGGGAGAATACGAAGAGCAGGACAATAAATGGAAATGTTTGTGAGGTAATCTGTTTGTGATGTAATCTGTTTGTGAGGTAATCTGTTTGTGAGGTACCGTAATCTGTTTGTGAGGTACCGTAATCTGTTTGTGAGGTAATCTGTTTGTGGGGTAATCTGTTTGTGGGGTAATCTGTTTGTGAGGTAATCTGTTTGTGAGGTAATCTGTTTGTGAGGTAATCTGTTTGTGAGGTAATCTGTTTGTGGGGTAATCTGTTTGTGAGGTAATCTGTTTGTGGGGTAATCTGTTTGTGAGGTAATCTGTTTGTGAGGTAATCTGTTTGTGAGGTAATCTATTTGTGGGGTAATCTGTTTGTGAGGTAATCTGTTTGTGAGGTAATCTGTTTGTGGGGTAATCTGTTTGTGAGGTAATCTGTTTGTGAGGTAATCTGTTTGTGAGGTAATCTGTTTGTGAGGTAATCTGTTTGTGAGGTAATCTGTTTGTGGGGTAATCTGTTTGTGGGGTAATCTGTTTGTGAGGTAATCTGTTTGTGGGGTAATCTGTTTGTGGGGTAATCTGTTTGTGAGGTAATCTGTTTGTGGGGTAATCTGTTTGTGGGGTAATCTGTTTGTGAGGTAATCTGTTTGTGGGGTAATCTGTTTGTGAGGTAATCTGTTTGTGAGGTAATCTGTTTGTGGGGTAATCTGTTTGTGAGGTAATCTGTTTGTGGGGTAATCTGTTTGTGGGGTAATCTATTTGTGAGGTAATCTGTTTGTGAGGTAATCTGTTTGTGAGGTAATCTGTTTGTGAGGTAATCTGTTTGTGAGGTAATCTGTTCCTGTGTCTATACATTGTGCCGGTCTGTTTTGATTTGCTTATTTTGCATTTGTTTACATTTTAATTATCTGTGTGTCAAATCCAATTAACATACTGTCGCCTATATAATGGATATATCCAATTATTCACAATGGGCCAACAATGAAACTTTAGTGCAATTGATGTAAAGGTTGAAAGCCACTTAATGGGAGATGGGTGTTTTTTCTGGCGCCCCTTCTCTCTCATGCTTAGCCCCATTATTTTTTCAGATTTTACGACGTTCGGCCCATTAGTTTGGCGATTTTATGACTTTTCGCCCCATTTCTTTGTCAGTATTAAGATCTATCGTGCCATTTAGATGTCGATTTTCTGATGGCGAGCGAAAGCGAGCCTGTAATCTAGGAGGAATAGGTCTTCGGCCTGGAAATTTTTCTACCGAACAAATACACTTTTCTTGAAGTGTGTGTGTGTGTGTGTGTGTGTGTTTGTTTGTTTGTTTGTTTTTGTTTTTGTTTTGTTTTTTAGTTTGATGTGCAAATAAATACGCCCATCCCCTTCAAAGAATATGTGTAAGACTGGGGGATTAAGGAGATAATATGTGTAAGACAGGGGGATTAAGGAGATAATATGTGTAAGACAGGGGGATTAAGGAGATAATATGTATAAGATATGTGTAAGACAGGGGGATTAAGGAGATAATATGTGTAAGACAGGGGGATTAAGGAGATAATATGTGTAAGACAGGGGGATTAAGGAGATAATATGTATAAGACAGGGGGATTAAGGAGATAATATGTATAAGACAGGGGGATTAAGGAGATAATATGTGTAAGACAGGGGGATTAAGGAGATTATATGTATAAGACAGGGGGATTAAGGAGATAATATGTAGATTAAGGAGATAATATGTAGATTAAGGAGATAATATGTAGATTAAGGAGATAATATGTATAAGACAGGGGGATTAAGGAGATAATATGTGTAAGACAGGGGGATTAAGGAGATAATATGTATAAGACAGGGGGATTAAGGCGATAATATGTGTAAGACAGGGGGATTAAGGAGATAATATAATGACTATATAAGTAAGCAAACTATCAGGAGAATCCAAGCATTTAAAATTACACTGGAACAATGACCTAATTATTAACAGACTAACAGATGGTCTTCTGGATAAAAGGCATAAATAAGGGCGATATAGATGAGGTATTAAAGCTAAAGAACGGCGACATAACCCGCTCAAATGGTTTCAAGTTCGATAAGACTCCCATTGTCTTATGTTCTTATGTTCTTATAAGTTTAGATTTAGAAAAAATATAGGGAAACACTGGTTTGGGAATAGAGTTGTTAACATGTGGAATGGGCTGCCCAGAGCAGTGATTAACTCAGGAACAGTTGAGAGCTTTAAGCGTAAGTTGGATTCCCATATGGATGATATAAGAACATAAGAACATAAGAAAATGGGAGTCTGCAGAAAGCCGATTGGCCTAAGCAAGGCAGATCCCTGTCCCACACAACCCCAATTACAAAGCCCAATTATAGGCTCAACACTCTAATACCCTGAGGATCATCTTACCAAAACGGTTAGAGATTAACGCAGGATTACGGGGGTCTGCAGAGCGCTGGCTGGGTATGGGTATGGGTATGGGCTGGGTATGAATGGGAGCTGCCTCGTGTGGGCCGCATGGCCTTATAAGCACTTTCCCACGATCTAATGTTCTATAGATATCACCAAGTCATAACCTTTGTACACCCGAATCACCGAGTGATGTGAAGAATGCCTATGAGATAATATAAGGGCGAAGTAATGGAAGGCCTTACGAAAGTGTCAAGGGCAGATAGCAGTGATAAGAAGTATACTGGATATCAGGCAGTGAAGGAAATGGTGCCGGGGAAATGAGGTCTTCGGGGCATCTGTGTGTGTGTGTGTTTTTTTTTTTTTTTTTTTTTTTTCCTAGTGGAGACAAAAGGCAAAGCTGCGTGTAACAAGTGCCCCCCCCCCCCCCCCCCAAGTAGAAAGACTGACCAAATAAGTTTTTGGTGTATTGGAAAGAAGTGCGGCACGTCTGCTTTTTTAGTGCTGTGAAATTAATAGGAGGAGGAGGTGTTTGTGAGAGCTAGCTGGATTACTACCAACAGATAGAAACAGTGAGGTAAGCCAGACTAATGAAACAAGTGGGTAGCTTGTATATATATAATGATGCCACCGAAGCTAACGGGATAAAGAGCTGTTGGAGGGTGTAACCATAGTGAGTTGGGGGTGTCAGGGGGTACTTATCTTATTAGGGTGGGGTTAAAGTTTTGTTCGAGTCCTCCTCCCTCATGTTTAGCCCTATTAGTTATGAGATTTCAAGACATTCGCCCCATTAGTATGGCGATTTCAGACCTTTTGCCCCATTTCTTTGCCAATATTAAGACCTTTCGTGCCATTTAGGTGTCGATTTTTTCCTGGCGAGCGATAGCGGGCATGTATTTGAAGAGGAATCGGGCCGGGACATTTTTCTACCGAAAAATGTACAAGTTTATATCGAAGGGGGGGTCTTGTGGGTGTTTTTTAAAGCTTGATAGAGGTTTAGAGAGCAAACTAAACCCTTCCCTAAACCATTGAGCCAAACCAGTAAATTATGCTGCACAATACCGTCTGAACTCCTTTAACTCTTTGATGAATAGGACGCAGTTTGACAGTTTATTCTGGCTATCATGAGAAGATTTTAGACAGCTTAGGAGGGCTCTGTGGGACATATGAGGGTAAAGACTATCTCACTTAACCCCTCTGATTTAAATATACCTTTTTATTCTGGTTATCATGAGACGAGTTTAGGCAGTTTAGGAGGGCTCTGTGGGACTTATGAGGGTAAAGACTATCTCACTTAACCCCTCTGATTTAAATATACCTTTTTATTCTGGTTATCATTAGACGAGTTTAGGCAGTTTAGGAGGGCTCTGTGGGACTTATGAGGGTAAAGACTATCTCACTTAACCCCTCTGATTTAAATATACCTTTTTATTCTGGTTATCATGAGACGAGTTTAGGCAGTTTAGGAGGGCTCTGTGGGACTTATGAGGGTAAAGACTATCTCACTTAACCCCTCTGATTTAAATATACCTTTTTATTCTGGTTATCATTAGACGAGTTTAGGCAGTTTAGGAGGGCTCTGTGGGACTTATGAGGGTAAAGACTATCTCACTTAACCCCTCTGATTTAAATATACCTTTTTATTCTGGTTATCATGAGACGAGTTTAGGCAGTTTAGGAGGGCTCTGTGGGACTTATGAGGGTAAAGACTATCTCACTTAACCCCTCTGATTTAAATATACCTTTTTATTCTGGTTATCATTAGACGAGTTTAGGCAGTTTAGGAGGGCTCTGTGGGACTTATGAGGGTAAAGACTATCTCACTTAACCCTCTGACTTAGATATACCTTTCCTAATCTGAATACAATCTTCTAACAATAGCCAGAAAACAGAAAATACTTGCGTGATCGGATCTTACAAGGGTTTAAGTGGATGTCATGGATGTATTTATATATTTGTGACATGACCCAGGCTAGTAGTGCAGTACTCCAGCACCTTAACCACTAGACCACCGAGTAGTGGCTTCATTTGGAATCACATACCATCCACCACCACCCGCTCCGACTGGTGATCACGTAGTTAGATGCCATACACACATACACCTCACAAACAAACAAACACAAATACACCTCACAAACAAACAAACACACACCCACAAACAACAAACACACGCACTCACAAAACAAACACAAAACAATACAACACACAACAAAACACAAACAAACACCACACAAAAACAAACACAACACATACACCTCACAAACAACAAACACAAACACAAACAAACAAACAACAAACAAACAATACACCCAAACAAACAACAACAAAAAACACACAAACAACAAACAAACCACACACACACAAAAACAAACAACAACACCTCACAAACAAACAAACACACAAACAACACCTCACAAACAAACAAACACAATACACCTCACAAACAAACAAACACATACAACTCACAAACAAACAAACACAATACACCTCACAAACAAACAACACATACACCTCACAAACAAACAAACACAAATACACCTCACAAACAAACAAACACAAATACACCTCACAAACAAACAAACACACATTCACCTCACAAACAAACAAACACAAATACACCTCACAAACAAACAAACAAACACATACACCTCACAAACAAACAAACACATACACCTCACAAACAAACAAACACAAATACACCTCACAAACAAACACACATACACCTCACAAACAAACAAACACATACACCTCACAAACAAACAAACACAAATACACCTCACAAACAAACAAACACAAATACACCTCACAAACAAGCAAACAAACACATACACCTCACAAACAAACAAACAAACACATACACCTCACAAACAAACAAACACACATACACCTCACAAACAAACAAACACAAATACACCTCACAAACAAACAAACAAACACATACACCTCACAAACAAACAAACACAAATACACCTCACAAACAAACAAACAAACACATACACCTCACAAACAAACAAACACATACACCTCACAAACAAACAAACACATACACCTCACAAACAAACAAACACATACACCTCACAAACAAACAAACACACATACACCTCACAAACAAACACACATATACACCTCACAAACAAACAAACACATACACCTCACAAACAAACAAACACTAGCAACTAAGTACTGGAGTAGGATACGTCTTGTAATCTGGGGTACATTAAGGGGAGATTTCCACTTGAGGGACTTTTTTCTTGACCTCTTTCTCCCTCATGTCTAACCCCATTGCTTTTGAGATTTTAAGACGTTTGCCCCATTAGTTTGGTGATTTTAAGAATTTCCGCCCCATTCTGTCAATTTTAAGACCGTTCGTGCCATTTAGGTGTCGATTTTATCCTGGCGAGCGATAGCGAGCCTGTAATTTAAGAGTAACCGGCCTTTGGCCGGGAAATTTTTCTACCGAAAAATGTACAAATTTATCTTGAAAGGGGGTCAAGGGGGTGAAACTTTAAGATTGCTGGAGGAGTAGGAAACAAACTAAAAACCTCCCCTTAATGGCCTCACTGAATAAACAAGTAGAACCCTAACATATTAAATATGTTTGTGACATGACCCAGCCAGGGTTCGAACCCAGGCCAGAGGATAGAGTTAATGATTTCTCGCCTACTTACAGCGAATAGACTTATAGTCATAGGATAGAGGTGTAAGAGGTAGCTACTGTATGTTGTTAAGGGGAGATTTCCACTTGAAGGCTTTTTTTCTTGACTCCTTTCTCCCTCATGTTTAGCCCCATTGCTTTTCTAATTTTAAGACTCACCCCATTATTTTGACGATTTTAAGAACTTTCGACCCATTTCTGTCAATTTTAAGACCTTTCGTGCCATTTGAGTGTCGATTTTATCCTGGCGAGCGATAGCGAGCCTGTAATATAAGAGGAACCGGCTTTCAGCTGGGAAATTTTAAGATTGCTGGAGGAGTAGAAAACAAACTAAACACCTCCCCTTAAGGTGTAGTGGTGGGAGTTAAAGGTATTAGGGATTATTACTAGTTATAGGAGATAGAGGTGTAAGAGGTAGCTACTGTATGTTGTTAAGGTGTAGTGGTGGGAGTTAAAGGTATTAGGGATTATTACTAGTTATAGGAGATAGAGGTGTAAGAGGTAGCTACTGTATGTTGTTAAGGTGTAGTGGTGGGAGTTAAAGGTATTAGGGATTTACTAGTTTATAGGAGATAGGTGTAAGAGGTAGCTACTGTATTGTTAAGGTGTAGTGGTGGGAGTTAAAGGTATTAGGGATTATTACTAGTTATAGGAGATAGAGGTGTAAGAGGTAGCTACTGTATGTTGTTAAGGTGTAGTGGTGGGAGTTAAAGGTATTAGGGATTATTACTAGTTATAGGAGATAGAGGTGTAAGAGGTAGCTACTGTATGTTGTTAAGGTGTAGTGGTGGGAGTTAAAGGTATTAGGGATTATTACTAGTTATAGGAGATAGAGGTGTAAGAGGTAGCTACTGTATGTTGTTAAGGTGTAGTGGTGGGAGTTAAAGGTATTAGGGATTATTACTAGTTATAGGAGATAGAGGTGTAAGAGGTAGCTACTGTATGTTGTTAAGGTGTAGTGGTGGGAGTTAAAGGTATTAGGGATTATTACTATTATAGGAGATAGAGGTTAAGAGGTAGCTACTGTATGTTGTTAAGGTGTAGTGGTGGGAGTTAAAGGTATTAGGGATTATTACTAGTTATAGGAGATAGAGGTGTAAGAGGTAGCTACTGTATGTTGTTTAAGGTGTAGTGGTGGGAGTTAAAGGTATTAGGGATTATTACTAGTTATAGGAGATAGAGGTGTAAGAGGTAGCTACTGTATGTTGTTAAGGTGTAGTGGTGGGAGTTAAAGGTATTAGGGATTATTACTAGTTTATAGGAGATAGAGGTGTAAGAGGTAGCTACTGTATGTTGTTAAGGTGTAGTGGTGGGAGTTAAAGGTATTAGGGATTATTACTAGTTATAGGAGATAGAGGTGTAAGAGGTAGCTACTGTATGTTGTTAAGGTGTAGTGGTGGGAGTTAAAGGTATTAGGGATTATTACTAGTTATAGGAGATAGAGGTGTAAGAGGTAGCTACTGTATGTTTGTTAAGGTGTAGTGGTGGGAGTTAAAGGTATTAGGGATTATTACTAGTTATAGGAGATAGAGGTGTAAGAGGTAGCTACTGTATGTTGTTAAGGTGTAGTGGTGGGAGTTAAAGGTATTAGGGATTATTACTAGTTATAGGAGATAGAGGTGTAAGAGGTAGCTACTGTATGTTGTTAAGGTGTAGTGGTGGGAGTTAAAGGTATTAGGGATTATTACTAGTTATAGGAGATAGAGGTGTAAGAGGTAGCTACTGTATGTTGTTAAGGTGTAGTGGTGGGAGTTAAAGGTATTAGGGATTATTACTAGTTATAGGAGATAGAGGTGTAAGAGGTAGCTACTGTATGTTGTTAAGGTGTAGTGGTGGGAGTTAAAGGTATTACACACCTACTCACACCGCACTCTTAGACAAAGTAGAAAGGAAAGCCTTTCGTATCATTAACTCCCGTCCACTCACCAACTCTCTGCAATCTCTCTCTCTCTTCGCCGCAATGTTGCATATCTCTCGCTATTCTATCGCTACTACAATAATCGGTGTTCCTCGTTTCTTTGCCAGTGTATACCACCTCCTCTACGTAGGGTACGTAGTACCCACCTTGCAACACAATCCCACCCCTACTCTGTGCAACTCTCCAACCCAAGAGTGAAATGCTATTCTCAGACTTTCTTCTATTCAACTGCTGAGCTCTGGAACTCTCTCCCAGAATCAGTCTTTCCCTCCTACTACGACTTAAATTGCTTCAAACTCCGTGTGTCCAGGCCTTTTAGCTCGAACGTCCCTTGATTTTGGCCCTGTCACTCTTTCAACTCTCGGGGAGGCACTCGCTGCAGGCAGTTCTGCCTTTTGTCTCCCTCATTCACATAGAACAAAAATTAGAGTTTATAACTAGTCATAGGAGAGAGGTGTAAGAGGTAGCTACTGTATACTGTTAAGGGGAGGTCTCCACTTGAGGGATTTTTTTCTTGACCCCTTTCTCCCTCATGTTTAGCCCCATTGTTTTTTATATTTTAAGACATTCGCACCATAATTAAGAACTTTGGCCCCATTTCTGTCAATTTTAAGACCTTTCATGCAATTTAGGTGTCGATGTTTTCCTGGCGAGCGATAGCGAGCCTGTAATTTAAGAGGAACCGGCCTTTGGCCGGGAAATTTTTCTACCGAAAAATGTACACATTTATCTTGAAAGGGGGCCTACAGGGTGTAATTTTAAGCTTGATGGAAGTCTAGGGAACTAACTAAAAACCTCCCCTTAAGGTGTAGTGGTGGGAGGGAATCATGGGGTTACCAGGCGTCAGTGCGAAGGCTATTAAAGGAAGGTGTAAGGGTGTAATCATAGGGTGTGGGGGCGGGGGTGGGGGGGTGGGGGGTTGTTGTCAGGAGATAGTTACCTTGTTAGATGATGGCTAGATGAACAGAGTAGGGCAGACAGGGCTAGGGGTCGTTCTTTGGACCCCTTTCTCCCTCGTTCGACCCATTAGTTTGACGATTTTAACACCTTTCACCCCATTTAGTTGTCAATTTTAAGACCTTTCGTGCCATTTAGTTGTTGATTTCATCCTGGCGAGCGATAGCGAGCCTGTAATTTTAAGAGGAAGCGGCCTTTGGCCGGGACATTTTTCTACCGAAAAATGTACAAATTTATCTTCAAGGGGGCTAGGGGTGTTATATTTAAGATTGGTGGAGGTCTAGCAAGGAAATTAAAAAGTACATTAATATATACATTAATATATACATTAATATATACATTAATAAACCAACAAATATAGCCACTATCCCCGTAACCCCTTCTGTACCGGCGACGTCTTTTTAATTTCATTCTAGCTATATTTAGACGATTTTATGAAGCTGGGGAAGGATGTCTGGTAGCTAAAAGGATTCATTGAGATAGTCTGTATAGCCTTTTAATGGGTTGACGTCTTTCCTAAGCTTAATCAAATTGTCTGATAGTAGCCTTTTAATGGGTTGACGTCTTTCCTAAGCTTAATCAAATTGTCTGATAGTAGCCTTTTAATGGGTTGACGTCTTTCCTAAGCTTAATCAAATTGTCTGATAGTAGCCTTTTAATGGGTTGACGTCTTTCCTAAGCTTAATCAAATTGTCTGATAGTAGCCTTTTAATGGGTTGACGTCTTTCCTAAGCTTAATCAAATTGTCTGACAGTAGCCTTTTAATGGGTTGACGTCTTTCCTAAGCTGAATCAAATTGTCTGATAGTAGCCTTTTAATGGGTTGACGTCTTTCCTAAGCTTAATCAAATTGTCTGATAGTAGCCTTTTAATGGGTTGACGTCTTTCCTAAGCTTAATCAAATTGTCTGATAGTAGCCTTTTAATGGGTTGACGTCTTTCCTAAGCTTAATCAAATTGTCTGATAGTAGCCTTTTAATGGGTTGACGTCTTTCCTAAGCTTAATCAAATTGTCTGATAGTAGCCTTTTAATGGGTTGACGTCTTTCCTAAGCTTAATCAAATTGTCTGATAGTAGCCTTTTAATGGGTTGACGTCTTTCCTAAGCTTAATCAAATTGTCTGACAGTAGCCTTTTAATGGGTTGACGTCTTTCCTAAGCTTAATCAAATTGTCTGACAGTAGCCTTTTAATGGGTTGACGTCTTCCTAAGCTTAATCAAATTGTCTGACAGTAGCCTTTTAATGGGTTGACGTCTTTCCTAAGCTTAATCAAATTGTCTGACAGTAGCCTTTTAATGGGTTGACGTCTTTCCTAAGCTTAATCAAATTGTCTGATAGTAGCCTTTTAATGGGTTGACGTCTTTCCTAAGCTTAATCAAATTGTCTGACAGTAGCCTTTTAATGGGTTGACGTCTTTCCTAAGCTTAATCAAATCGTCTGACAGTAGCCTTTTAATGGGTTGACGTCTTTCCTAAGCTTAATCAAATCGTCTGACAGTAGCCTTTTAATGGGTTGACGTCTTTCCTAAGCTTAATCAAATCGTCTGACAGTAGCCTTTTAATGGGTTGACGTCTTTCCTAAGCTTAATCAAATCGTCTGACAGTAGCCTTTTAATGGGTTGACGTCTTTCCTAAGCTTAATCAAATCGTCTGACAGTAGCCTTTTAATGGGTTGACGTCTTTCCTAAGCTTAATCAAATTGTCTGACAGTAGCCTTTTAATGGGTTGACGTCTTTCCTAAGCTTAATCAAATCGTCTGATAGTAGCCTTTTAATGGGTTGACGTCTTTCCTAAGCTTAATCAAATTGTCTGATAGTAGCCTTTTAATGGGTTGACGTCTTTCCTAAGCTTAATCAAATTGTCTGACAGTAGGCAGCATATACTGACAAGGACGTCGCCGGTACTGTACGGGTTAAGCCGGTATCACACGAGAGCTTTTTTAGTCAACATTCGACGATCAACATTTTTCTGACAACATTTATAGAATATGTTGCACTGGCACCGGAAACTAGACTGATGATAGATTAATTTAGGCAACCGAAATCATTTATACGTTGACCACATATGCTGCCAGATAAATGTTGAGTGAAAAAGCGCTCGTGTGATACCGCCTTTAAACAGGGGAAGATGTGATAGAGGTGTCCAAGTGGGTGCAAGGGCGTATATAAGGCGAATGTTAACCCCTTCACCACCACGACGTAATTTTCATCATATTCTGGTTACCATTAGACGATTTTCATTAGTTTAGAATCTATAGCCCTACATATGCGACTCAAATGGGTTTGTACGAGATCATTAAGCCCTTTTATTAACATAGGTCCTTCTTAAACTGCATAACATCATCTAAATTTAGCCAGAATCAAAGGTAAAAAGGCGTCATGGTACTGAAGGGGTTAACAAGATATTAAAGCTGAATAACTGCGAGATACCCCGTACAACTGGCTTCAAATTAGATCAGTTCCGTTGTAGAAAAGCTGTAGGTAGATAATGGTTTGGATTGGATTGTATTGAATTGGATTTAATTGGATTGCATTGGATTGGCTCAGCTCGATTGGTGAAGTCCTTTTTGTAGATATGTGGAAAGTTTGCCTTGCACAGTTGTCAGGTCAAAAACCACAACCTGTTTGAAGCTCAAACTGGTTATAGTCATTAATTATACATTGATTGAGTGTGAAAGGTATATGCCTCTCAATACACCCTCATACTTCTCAATACACCCTCATACTTCTCAATACACCCTCATACCGCTCAATACACCCTCATACCTCTCAATACACCCTTATACTTCTCAATACACCCTCATACCGCTCAATACACCCTCATACCTCTCAATACACCCTCATACCAGGGGTATGAGTGTGTAGCCATGGAGTTATCAGGGTGTAGTAAGGGGTGAGGTAGGGTAAGGATGAGGGTATGAGGGAGGTGTCAGGGTATAGTGAGGGAGGGTAAGGCTGAGGCTATGAAGGAGGTTTGAGGGTGTAGTGAGGGAGGGGTATGAGGGAGAGTAAGGGGGGTATGAGGGAGGGTAAGGAAAAGGGTGTGAGGGAGGGTAAGGATGAGGGTATGAGAGAGGTGTCAGGGGTATGAGGGAGTATTCAGGCTATGAGGGAGGTGTGAGGGTGAAGTGAGGGAGGGTAAGGATGAGGGTATAAGGGAGGTGTCAGGGGTATGAGGGAGTATTCAGGCTATGCGGGAGGGTTGAGGGAGGGTAAGGATGAGGGTATGAGGGAGGTGTCAGGGTGTATAAGGAAGGTGAACATGGGTGAGGGAGGATAAGTAGGGAGAGGATGAGGGTAT
>CM064566.1:11906694-11931428 GCA_032716605.1 Paralithodes platypus
CCCCTCAGCTACTCACTAACCCACTCCTCCAACATACTTACTCCCTCACCCCCCAGGTAGCCTACACCCTAACCCTCTCCCCCATCATACTTACTCCCTCACCTACCCCCTCACCCCCCAGGTAGCCTACACCCTAACCCTCTCCCCCATCATACTTACTCCCTCACCCACTCCCTCACCCCCCAGGTAGCCTACACCCTAACCCTCTCCCCATCATACTTACTCCCTCACCTACCCCCTCACCCCCCAGGTAGCCTACACCCTAACCCTCTCCCCCATCATACTTACTCCCTCACCCACTCCCTCACCTACCCCCTCACCCCCCAGGTAGCCTACACCCTAACCCTCTCCCCCATCATACTTACTCCCTCACCTACACCCTAACCCTCTCCCCCATCATACTTACTCCCTCACCCACTCCCTCACCTACTCAGATAATCCTTCTCCATCCTACTCCCCCCAGTAATGCGCTAGAACCCACTCCACTTTCCCCACTCCACTCCTCCCCGCTCCCCAGTCCCCTCATTAACCCTTTGAAGCTTATGACGCATTTTGACGTCAGATTAGGAAGGGTATATGGAAGTCAGAGGGTTAATTGACCACTTGCAAGTTTCAGGCTATAAGGAAGTTGGTGCCGTTAACATCAACAAATAACAGAAGTGCAATAATAATATATGTTTTTGATGGATGAATTCGATTTTATATATATACAGTATAAATGCACTACAAACATATTTTTGCTGGTTGTTCTCTAAATACCGACGTCTACAGCTCCAACTTCCTTATAGCCTGAAACTTGCAAGTAGTTAATTGAGATAGTGTTTATAGAAGTAAGAGGGTCAATGGCGATACTATTTGCCCTAATAATTCCCACAGATCTTTCCTATACTGTCTGAAATCGTCTTATATCAGCCAGAATAAACTGTCAAAATGCGTCATAATCTTCAAAGGGTTAACTGTCCCCCACGTCTCCACCCCCCCCCCCCCCCTCCCCCACACTAACTCTCCACGACCCCCTCCATCTCCCCACTCCCCCACCAACTCCCCACTCCCCCACCAACTCCCCCACCAACTCCCCACACCCCCACCAACTCCCCACTCTCCCCCACCAACTCCCCACACCCCCACCAACTCCCCACACTCCACCAACTCCCCACTCCCACACCAACTCCCCCACCAACTCCCCACACCCCCTCCAACTCCCAACACCCCCACCAACTCCCCAATTTCCCCACCAACTCCCAACTCCCCATCAACTCCCCACTCCCCCACCAACTCCCCACTCCCCCCCCAACACCCCCATCCTCCCCCTAACTCCCCATCCCCACTCCCCCTCACTCTCCCACCAACTCCCCATCCACATTCTCCCCCACTCCCCATTCCTCACAACTCTCCGCCCCCCACAATACCCCCAGTCCCCCACCAATTATCCACTAACTCCCACTCCCTCAAAATATCCCCCACCATCTCCTCACTCACTCCCCCCAATATCCCCATTCCCCCTCCAACTCCCCCCCTCCCCCACCAACTCCCCACTCCACCCCAACTCCCCCCCCTCCCCCACCAACTCCCACACCCCACCAACTCCCCCTCCCCCACCAACTCCCCCACTCCCCCACCAACTCCCCCCTCCCCCACCAACTCCCCACTCCACCCCACTCCCCCCTCCCCCACCACTCCCCCCCCCCACCACCCCCCTCCCCCACCACCATCCCCACTCCCCCCACCCCCCCCCCCCCACCACCCCCCCCCACCAACCACCCCCCCACCCCCACCAACCCCCCCCCCCCACCCCCCCCTCCCCCACCAACTCCCCACTCCCCCACCACTCCCCCCTCCCCCCAACTCCCCCCCCCCACCACTCCCCCCTCCCCCACCAACTCCCCACTCCCCCACCACTCCCCCCTCCCCCACCAATCCCCACTCCCCCACCACTCCCCCCTCCCCCACCAACTCCCCACTCCCCCACCAACTCCCCCCTCCCCCACCAACTCCCACTCCCCCACCACTCCCCCCCCCCCTCCCCACCCTCCCAACCCCCCACCAACTCCCCACTCCAACTCCCCACTCACACCCAACTCCCCACTCCCCCACCAACTCCCCACACCTTAACCTTTCCACCAAGAGACAGACAATGCAATTCTTCCTGACATTTCTCCACATCATTACCTTTATAATCTAGTGCCCCCCCCTTTCTCCCTCCTCCCCCCTCCCCCCCTCCCCCCTCCCCCCCCCGTGTGCTTGCGCCTATTATTCCGACACTGCTGCTCATTAATGAATGGGGAGGGTGTCACTTTTGCTGGACCCTCTTCTCCCTCGTGTTTAGCTCTCCATTCGTTTTCAGATTTTAACACCTTTAACATAAGAAAATGGGAGTCTGCAGAAAGCCGATTGGCCTAAGCAAGGCAGATCCCTGTCCCACACAACCCCAATTCATTACAAAGCCCAATTATAGGCTTCACACTCTAATACCCTGAGGATCATCCTACCAAAACGGTTAGAGATTAACGCAGGATTATTACCTTTCGCTCCCTTTCGTGGTAAAGTTTATGACCTTTCGTGCCATTTAGGTGTCGATTTTAAGAGAAACAGGCCTTCGGCCAGAACATTTTTCTACCGAAAAATGTACAAATTTATCTTGAAAGGGGGTCTAGGGGCTGTATTTTTAAGCTTGATGGAGGTCTTACGAGGAAACTAAACAGATAAATTTATAAATAAATAAATAAATGAACCACAAAATGTACCACTCCCCCCTTAACCTATTATTCTCTATAAGGCTAATTATTCTCCAGCGCCCCCTCCAAGCAACCTATTATTTTTGTGGGGGTTCTGATTCCTGCTTTCGTTTCTTTGGGGTTATTTTCCTATTTTTGACGTATTTTATTGTATTTAGAGTATATTTTTAACGTGTATTTTATGGTATTTAGGATATATTTTTAACGTGTATTTTATGGTATTTAGGGTATATTTTTAACGTGTATTTTATGGTATTTAGGGTATATTTTTAACGTGTATTTTATGGTATTTAGGGATTTATTTTTTTTACGTATATTTTGGTATTTGGGGTATAATTTTTATTGCTTGTATTATGATATTTGGGGTATATTTTTGACGTTTTCTTTATTTGGGGTATATTCGTTATTGTTTTGTTCTGTGCTTGTGATTGGGTTGTGGTGGTTTTTATTATTATTGTTATTTTTATTTTTTTATTAATTTATTATTCGTGTTATTATTGTGTTTTTCTTATAACGATTTTATAGTAATATTTCATTATTATTATTATTATTATTACTATTAAATATTATTAGTGTTGTTCTTGTTATGTGTTTACTTATATCTATAGATGTCTTATTACATAGCTACTATTTACTTGTGTATCAAAATATATGCACACACACACACACACACACACGCACACACACACACACACACACACACACACACACACACACACACACATACATACACACACACACACACACACACACACAAACACAGCTGTATTTGGTAATATGTAATATCCTGATTTGGGTCATACTTGACAAAAACCTTAATTATTAGCTTACATTATTATATTTGCTGATATTATATGTGATATTTGATATTTAATGTTAATTAACGCCTTAATTGTGTTAATGTTTGTGTATGTTGACTATGTGTAATATTACCATTATCGTACATAAATATATTCATTATTTATATTTATTTGATATTATTTTAGTGTAAGTTGATTATACATTTTATTTCCATTTCATACATATTTTATCCATTTAACCCCAACTGTACTGGAGACGTCTCTTTGATTATATTCAAGCTATATTTTGACGATTGTATGCTGCTTAAGGGGAGGTTTCTAGTTTGTTTCCTACTCCTCCAGCAATCTTAAAATGTCACCCCCTTGACCCCCTTTCAAGATAAATTTGTACATTTTTCGGTAGAAAAATGTCCCGGCCGAAGCCCGGTTACTCTTAAATTACAGGCTCGCTATCGCTCGCCAGGATAAAATCGACACCTAAATTGCACGAAAGGTCTTAAAATTGACAGAATGGGGCGGAAATTCTTAAAATCACCAAACTTATGGGGGCAAACGTCTTAAAATCTCAAAAAACAATGGGGCTAACCATGAGGGAGAAAGGGGTCAAGAAAAAAATCCCTCAAGTGGAGACCTCCCCTTAAGAAGGATCTGTGGTAGTAAAAAAAGGTTAAGTGAGATAGTTCGAAGCCTGTTAATTGCTGTATGCCAATTTAATACTGAATATAATAATCTTATAGTTGCTAGAACATAATACAAAGACGTCACCGGTAATGAAGGAGTTAATATGCATTTTATTTTGTTACGTTTCTTGTCCAATAAGGGTATATTTTATTTATTATATTATTAGGCAGTATGATATCCTTGTATATCATAAGTTTTCTCTTATACTTTTTGGTACTATCAATCTGAACAAGTACCCCTTGTTTTGTCTTATATATAGGGCTCTCAATTGTCTTTATTTGTCTTATTTCTTTATATATATATCGCTCCCATGTTGACTATCGTTGTTTCTCGTACTTCAATTTATTGGAGTTATTTAAGACAAAAGTTAAAACAAATTCCATCACATACTTGTCTTTTATTTGTGTAATGAGCCCCGAATGTCCAAGTGTGATATTTTAGCCTTCAGTATTGATTGTTTTTCTATTCTCATATTTTTTGTTTCTTTCGAAGGTTAATGATCTGACATTCGCCTATTCATATACATTTTTTTTTTCGAGATCCATAATTACTTCCTTCTTAAGGGGGTAGTGCTTGTGTTTTAGTCTATTTATTTATGTATTAATCTATTTTTGAGTTTCCTCGGTAGACCTCCATCAAGCTTAGAAAAACACCCCCTAGACCCCCTTCGAAGATAAATGTGTACATTTTTCGGTAGAAAAATGTCCCGGTTGAAGGCCAGTTCCTTCTAAGATTAGAGGCTCGCTTTCGCTCGCCAGGAAAAAAATCGACACCTAAAGAGCACGAAAGGTCCTAATATTGACAACAAAATGAGGCGAAAGGTCTCAAAATCGCCAAACTAACGGAACGAACGTCTTAAAACCTCAAAACTAATATGCTAAACATGAGGGAGAAGGGGGTCCCGAAAAAGCGAGTAGTACCCCCTTAAGCCAAGGTGCAGTGTTAAACCTCACAGTATGCCATGGGTAATTTGAAGCATTATATTGTGTATAATTAGATACTTTTACGCAGCTTGGGAAGGACCTTAGGGAGTCGGACGTTTAATTAAGCTAGGGTGTACCCCTGTGACTCCCCTCAGGTCCTTCTTAAGTTGAATAGGATCGTTCTAATTATAGCTAGAGTGAAATGGAGATATTATAATGTAAACCTTGCAAAATAAACAAACCAAAACGTATACGAACACAGTAAAAAGACAAAATAACTAATCAAAATCTCTATAACTAAATGAGTCATCATACACACACACACACACACACACACACACACATAGCCCGTAGCCTAGTAGGTAGAGCTCTCGTCTCACACACGAGGGGTCGGGGGTTCAATCCCCGGCCGGGCGGAGACAAATTGGGCTTGTCTCCTTTCATGTGTTAGCCTCAGTTCACCTAGCTGTAAATAGGTACCTGGAATAAGTGGACGACGTTGTGACGTCCCATCTGGGGTTGGCAAAAATGGTACAAGGCGAGATGGGTATCATATGGTTCACCTAAGCTGATGGCTACCTAAGCCTTCGGGCGAGACGGTACCGTCTATAGTGAGAATGGTACCATACGATCCACCCTAAGCCTTCGTTTCCGATGTCGCCAATTGGCTACTATACAGACTACACACACATCCACAGCCATTCCAACGATACATATAACACCTACACATATAGGAGGCGGGAAATAACGAGCATGCTCACTCCCGCAATACAACTAGAGTAAGTACAACTAGAGTAAGTACACACACACACACACACACACACACACACACACACACACACACACACTCACACTCACACACACACACCCTCTCTCTCTCTCTCTCTCTCTCTCTCTCTCTCTCTCTTTAGCTCTCTCCATTTGTCCTTAGTATTAATTTCCATCTAACCTTTAATTTCCTACTTACCTTTCCTTGTACTATTACCAGTTCGTAGCCCTCCCCCATTTCTCTATTTACCCCCGCCCCACCCCCCTTTCCTCCCCCTTCTTCTATTCTCCCTCCCTTCCTCAATTCTTCCTTCCTTTATCACCCCATTCATTATTTCTTCTCCCTATTTTATGCCTTTTGTTCTTTTGTCTATAATCCATTCATTAAAAGTAGGCGAGATATCTTAGCTTATATCCTCCATAACTCACAAACTACTAGAGTAATCGAACTAATATTTCTACCAATTGGGAAGAATCAGTCACTGAATAGATGTCGGAATTTTCAGCCAATTTGCTCTAGCCCTTTTTGAGTTACAGAGGATATAGGTCATGATGTCTCGCCTACTTACAGCGAATAGACTATAGTTTAATTTTTCATCCTTCTCTCTTATACTGTAGGTAGCGCCAACGAACTTGACAATCATTTTGACTCCTTAACTTCTCATAACTCAAAAGGGCCTAGAGTAAAGTGGCTGTAAATATCCACACCTATTTCCTGGTGGGCTCTTCCCAAATAATAGAAATGTCAGCTCGATTTCTTTCATTCATTTTGAGTTATGAGAAGTTAAGGGGTCAAGATTATTTGTCAAGTTCGTTGGCGTTATCTATACCTTCCCTACGTTTCTATACTTTCCTCCCTCCCTCTGTTATTCATTTTCCCTCCCCCCCTCCCCCCCCCCCCTTCCTCTGCTCCTTTCTGCATTTCTCTTCCTCCCTCTCCTTCTCCCCCATCTCTGCTCTGAAATTAAATACCATATCTGGGCAGAGAAAGTAATGCATTATTCTAGCCTCCAGTCCCACCCCTTCATTGCTCTCTCTCTCTCTCTCTCTCTCTCTCTCTCTCTCTCTCTCTCTCTCTCTCTCTCTCTCTCTCTCTCTCTCCCTCTCTCTCTCTCTCTCTCTCTCTCTCTCTCTCTCTCTCTCTCTCTCTCTCTCGCTCTCTCTCTCTCTCTCTCTCTCTCTCTCTCTCTCTCTCTCTCTCTCTCTCTCTCTCTCTTACTTTGTTTCTGTGTTTAATGTTAATGTATTGTCTAGATATCTAGCAATAATTGAATAACTTCATTGTTGTTTACACTTGTAGGCATGTACGTATCACCATGTATGTATGTATGTATGTATGTATGTTTACCTTTCTCCCATCCATTCCACATATCCAGCCAACTCAGACACGAACTTTTACTCCACAAATCCCGCCTCTCCATAATAAACCTTCCGACAAAAACAAACCCTAGGATGATTCGCCAGATTACAACTCGGCACACCAAACTCATAAGGCCGAATTATACCCTCGATTTTTCCATCATTTTTGGTCTGAAAGCATCTGAGTTCAACTTTTAGTCGAGTCCAACCAACTATAATAATATATGGATAAAAACACCATCTGAGGAAGAACACTTTATTAACAACGTTTCGCAGATAGCTTCATCAGGTCACTTAACAAATACTGTACTTTTGATATATATATATTTAGGATGTCAGATTGACTTCATAACTTAGATAATATAGTATTTTGGATTTAGAATGTCACTATACTGTAGGTAGCGCTAAAAAGGATTAATTTAGATAGCCTTTTAGTGGTTAGAGGTCCTAATAAACTCATATAATAGTTGCCAGAATTATAATGAAAAGGACGTCACCGGTACAGTATGGGTTAACCCGTTCAGAACCGGTGACGTCCTTTTCAGTATATCCTGGCAACTATTAGACGTTTGTATGCAGTTAATTAAAAAAAAGGCCTCCAGCAATTAAAAGGCTTCGAACTATCTTACTAACGTAATTAGTATCTTGTTATCTTTGGATTTAAGGGGAGATTTCCACTTGAGGGATTTTCTTCTTGACTCCTTTCTCGGCGTCTCGAGCACATATATCTCATCTGCTTTGGCCCCCCATTGTTTTTCTAAAGTTAAGCCGTTGGTTGCCCGTTTGCCCCCAAGTATTGTGAAAACGATTTAAGAACGTTTCAAAAACCCATTGCTGTCAATTTTAAGAACTTTCGTGCCATTTAGGTGTCGATTTTTTCCTGGCGAGCGATAGCGAGCCTGCAATTTAAAGAAGAACCGGCCTTTGGCCGGGAAATCTTTCTACCGAAATTTTTTACAAATTTATCATGAAGAGGGTCTAGGGGGTGTTTTTCTAAGCTTGATGGAGGGGAGGAAACTAAAATAATATATAAATAAATGAATTAATAGACCAAACAAACGGCCAGTCTCTCCTTAATTATCAGTGAGGATTTTTCTTGTTTTTGCTATTTTCGAGCTAACATAAAACGGCTTCCCTGAATTTCTTCAAATTAAATAATGATCATCCAGAGCCCCTTCAAGCTAAATGGTACGTTTTATTATTTTTATAGAATAATTTTTTTTTTTTTTTTTGGGGGGGGGATGTGTGATTTTGGTGATATGTAAATGTGTGTGTGTCTATGTAAGCCTTCGTGTGTGTGTGTGTGTGTGTGTGTGTGTGTGTGTGTGTGTGTGTGTGTGTGTGTGTGTGGTGATAATTATGAGTTCGTACATGTCTGTGTACGTGTGTTTTAGTGCGTGTGTGTATGTGCATTTGTGGTGATATGAGTGTGTCTGTGTGCGTGTGTTTAAGTGCGTTTGTGGTGATATGTAAATGTGTGTGTCTGTGTATACCTTCGTGTGTGTATGCGCGCTTGTGGTGATATGCGTGTGTGTGTTTCTGTGTAAGTGTGTTTGAGTGCGTGTGTGTATGTGCGTTTGTGGTGATATGTGAGTCTGCGTGTCTGTGTATGCCTTCGTTTGTGTATTTGTGTTTGTGGTGATATGCGAGTGTGACTGACTGTACGTGTGCTTGAGTGCGTTTGTGTGTGTGTGTATGTGCGCTTTTGGTGATATGTGAGTTTGTGTGTGACTGTGTGCGTGTGCTTGAGTGTGTGTGTGTATGTGCGCTTTTGGTGATAATCTGAGTGTGTGAATGCCTGTGTGCGTGTGTGAATGTGGTGGTATTTGAGTGTTGCATGCCTCTCCGTGTATATTTGTTTTCCCTGCAGTACGGGTATTTATTGAGGCAGTGTGCAATGTGTGTGTGGTGAGACTAATGGCAGAGGTGCGGGTTGGGTACAAGGGACCTCATTTGGGGGATAGACCATAAGGGGGTAGTGCAGATTGAGTGGTCTAATAATATATGTGTGTACTTATTTCATAGTTTCCTCGCTAGATCTCCATCAAGCTTAAAAAAAAAAAAAATAGATCCCCTTTGTAAATATTTCGGTAGAAAAATGTCCCGGCCTTTACAGGCTCGCTATCGCTCGCCAGGGAAAATCGACGGCTAAATAGTAAGAATGGTCAATTATATTGACAAAGAAATGGGGCAAAAGATCTTAAAATCTCAAAGTTAATGAGACTATACATGAGGGAGAAAAAAACAACAACAACAACATACAATCTCGGTAGGTTGCAAATAATAATACCCTGGCCACCGTCGGGTACATACAAGAACACAACATAAACCACGACATACAATCTCGGTAGGTTGCAAATAATAATACCCTGGCCACCGTCGGGTACATACAAGAACACAACATAAACCACGACATACAATCTCGGTAGGTTGCAAATAATAATACCCTGGCCACCGTCGGGTACATACAAGAACACAACATAAACCACGACATACAATCTCGGTAGGTTGCAAATAATAATACCCTGGCCACAACATCCCCACCCCACCCGTCTTCATAAAAGCTTGATGGGTGAGCATAACGCGTGTACCTCATAAAACTAACACTGGCCTCATAAACGCCCTCGCTCGCTTCTTCCTCCTCCTCGCCACCCGCCTTCGGAAACTGCTTGCCTGAGGGGTTTTGTACGGAGAGATGCTGGGAATTGGCGGTACTTTGATGCGGTCTTACAGGGGCCCACTATTTATCATATTTATTATGCATATATTTTGTATATTATCTCTTATACGTTTTATTATTATTATTATTATTATTATTATTATTATTATATTTTTTTTTTTTTTTTTTTCCCCCCCCGAATGAAGGAGACAGACATTAAAGGAGAAGAGGGTCCAGAAAAAGCAACTAACTACCCCCTAAGAATATATTACGTTACTATTGTACATATTTGAAATTAGGATATTGAAAACCAAATGGCAAGGTAAATTTCCAATTCCATATTCACACTATGAAAGGATTATGTTTCCCTCTCCATCCCAAAATATAATTATGATATCCATTAATTATCCAAGAGTACGTAAGTGGCATTATGGTGTCAGAGGCAGTCAGTTTGCTGTTGATGTCTATGAAGAACATTATTAACCCTTTCTGTACCAGCGATGCCTGCTATATTTTATTCTAGCTCTATCTTGACTATTTTATGCAGCTTATGAAGGATCTGTGGTAGTTGAAAGGGTAGTTTGAAGCCTAATAATAACTAGAGATCCTTCTTAAACTGCACGAAATTGTCTTAATACAGCTAGTATAAAATAGAAAAGATGTAACCGGTACAGAAGGGGTTAAGTATCACTTTTACTAATATTAAATTCAAATTTGTCATGAACCGTAAAACAACGTAGATATATAATGACAAAGTAAAGGTCGTGATCGTAGTAACCAGCATAACAAAGCACCTATCTATCTATTGCCAGATGGTTTAATCCCCGGGAGGGTGTGGTCGCAAATGAATCGCCTTCAGCTACCTCCTTATGCCCCGAGGCAACTCATTCGATCGCTTGTTTCTGTTCACAGGGGAGGGTCGCTTCAGTCACTGACCCCCATGCATGTGCGGGAAACACACTTAGCAGCGCTTAGCCACGGCAACCCCGAGCCTCACCTTAGCACTCCTGGGGAAGCAATGAAGTCTGTTCCGGAGCTCCCGCAACCTTGTACCACCACAACTCAGACGACCAAGAAGCTAGTACAACCACCCACCCCAGTTCAGATACACCTCCAGTATCCTGATGCCTGCAGACACATCGCTGGCCTACATACCTTAAGCCAAGCGGTTCAAGATGGTCACCGAGTGGTAGATGGAATGGAGAGAATGGAGATGATTTACTGGCCCGCTCTGAAGTGGTGATGTTAACCAGAAGATAACCAACTGTTTTATTAAAGGACACCTATGGGCCCGAATGGACTTATCAAAATAAAGATAAATACTAAGACTAATAGGCGTGTTCCAGCTATAAAATATGATGTGTTCTTATAGAACAACCAAAGAGACATTGACTAGACAATTGATGCAATAAAGAGATGACTAGTTGTGAGATATAGCTGTTTTTGTTAGTAAAGGCGGCCGGCCTATTAGCCAGAAATAGTTTAGGATCTTATAGGAGTTTAAGTCAGAGAGAGAGAGAGAGAGAGAGTAAAAACCTTAAAGGAGAGTTATCGGGGATAATAGTATAAATGGAGAGATAATCAATTATATGCAGATAACCAGGGTTAACGGGATTTCCCTAAGAAACTTAGAGGGAGTAACTAAGTAGCTTTGCGGGGTTTAGTCATTGAAGAGTAGGTTAGAACTACGGTAGCTAAAGGAATAGTTAGGAAAGGGCATAAGCCCATACCCATGAAATACTCCTTTTGTTAAAAGGAAACAATCTGTATTAAATAGATATTCACCTCGTCGACAGCATGCTTTCGATTGCGCGTAAATATCTAGCCAACTAGTTTTAAGGAGGTCAATGATTGGAGAAAAATGTGTAATCTTGTAAATTGACCTGAAGGACATAGCGTTCTAATTTTGTAAAGGTAACGAGTATACCTGTTGATTTAGTAATTATATTTTGATATTGTAAAGGTGATGAGAATACCAGTTGAGTTAATAATTGTATTTTGATATTATTAAGGTAACGAGAATACCTATTGATTTAGTAATCGTGAGTTAATATTACAGAGGAGACTTGGGAACTCAGACCTACTAATGGTTTAGTAGTACGGTCATGGGGATGTAAATGTTATGCGATATATTATTTGTGTATAATATGATAAAGGTGATTTGAACTTATGAACTTATAAAGGAAATAAGGTTTATAACATATTGCTACAGTAAGGGGAGAACTTTTAGATAAAATCCTTGGTCCTAATATTGTTCAGGCATGGTTCAGGTAATTAAAGGACACATTGAAGGATAATGAAGAAATAGTTTTGTCAAGCATTGTGAAGATAGTTATGTGCCTTTGGCTCGAAGTCGAAATGAGTCAAGACTCTGAATAGAGATTGTCCAAATAGGTGGTAATGGGAATGTAACAATTCCGAAGTACAAACTATAGAGGGCCGTCGTGGGTATTTAAAATATAGTTTGAACTCATTTTGACCCGAACAGAGAATCAATTGCTATGGAGATTACGGCTACCGCGGGAGTTTGATAAATAAAAATACAAACCTCCAAACAACTGTCGAATTATTCCAACCCTAGTATAACAGTGTAGTTATAATTTATTACAACAACAAAAATAATAATATAAACTAAATAAATAAATAAACAAACAACCACAAAATATTTTCCCACTCATTCACTATCCTAAAAGGGACGTTATTTTATCTATATATATTTGTTTCATTATTAACGATACGGTATATATAATTATATTTGTTTTAGTTTACTCCCTAGACCTCTATCAACCTAAATAAATAACGTCCCCAGGACCCCCCTTCGAGATAATTTGTACATTATGCGGTAGAAGAATTCCTCCCAAATTACAGGCTCGCTATCAGCCGCCAGGAAATAGCCGACAACTGAATGGCACGAAAGGTTTTAATATTGACAAAAAATGGGCGAAAGTCTTACATTTTGAGAACTAGTGGGGCTAAACATGAAGGAGAAGCGGGTTCAGCAAAAGCAAATATTTCCACCTTAAATCTGGATGAGTGACAGTCTAGTTAAAAATCCAGCCGAGTGTTTTAGAGTGGAGAAATTGAATCCAAACTTTCTCTTTCATAACTTTCAGTCTAGCTTCTCAAACTGCCAGCCAGATAAAGAGCCCGCTACTCATCTACTTTCAGGTAACACTACTAATAACAAAACAATACTAATAACAAAACAATTCCCTTAAAGATACTTATACAAGGTAATAAAGACAAATCGGTCAATCAGAGAGAGAGAGAGAGAAAGATAAAGTGTGTGTGTGTATTAGTGTGTGTGTGTATTAGTGTGTGTGTGTGTGTGTGTGTGTGTGTGTGTGTGTGTGTGTGTGTGTGTGTGTGTGTGTGTGTGTAATGCATTCACTTGCTTGTTTGTCAAGGGGAATCCACGCAATGCGAGCTAAGCTCATTATTATCGCGCCTCCTTAACTGGGAATGTATTGCGTGAAATGCATGTTAAGTGTTTATGTATCGTTGGAATGGCTGTGGATGTGTGTGTAGTCTGTATTTTAGCCAATTAGCGACATCTGGAAACGAAGGCTTAGGGTTAATCTGTACGATACCGTCTGTAAGTGTGTGTGTAAGTGTGTATGTGTAAGTGTGTGTGTGTGTGTGTTTGTGTGTGTAAGTGTGTGTGTGTCTGTTGTATGTGTAAGTGTGTGTGTGTAAGTGAGTGTGTGTGTGTGTGTGTGTGTGTGTGTGTGTGTGTAGATGAAGCCGGGCCGGAGTGCTATTGACAGTGGGCCTAAAGTTTATAATCCGGTACTGTAACTATTCCTATCCCATGACTGATGCATGGCTATCATCAGACGATTTTATGTAGCTTAGGGAGTTTCTCAAATGGCTACAAGGTATTTAATTCACTCGGTACTATGCCTATCTAATGACTGATGTATGGCTATCATCAGACGATTTTAAGTAGCTTAGGGAGTTTCTCAAATGGCTACAAGGTATTTAATTCACTCAGTACTAATGGCTATCATCAGACGATTTTATGTAGCTTAGGGAGTTTCTCAAATGGCTACAAGGTATTTAATTCACTCAGTACTATGCCTATCTAATGACTGATGTATGGCTATCATCAGACGATTTTATGTAGCTTAGGGAGTTTCTCAAATGGCTACAAGGTATTTAATTCACTCAGTACTATGCCTATCTAATGACTGATGTATGGCTATCATCAGACGATTTTATGTAGCTTAGGGAGTTTCTCAATGGCTACAAGGTATTTAATTCACTCAGTACTATGCCTATCTAATGACTGATGTATGGCTATCATCAGACGATTTTATGTAGCTTAGGGAGTTTCTCAAATGGCTACAAGGTATTTAATTCACTCGGTACTATGCCTATCTAATGACTGATGTATGGCTATCATCAGACGATTTTATGTAGCTTAGAAGGGAGGTTCTCTAAGGTATCTAATTTACTCAATACTATATACTTATCCCATGACTGATGTATTTCTATCATTAGACGATGCTATATAGCTTAGGGAGGCTCTCAAATGACTAGAAGCTATCTTATTTACTCTATCCTGACGTGACAGTGACTCGTAACCCTTTCTATACCCATGCCGTCCTTCTAATTTGATTCTCGCTCCTATTAAACGATTTTATTCAGTTTAAAAAAGGCCTCCATCAAATTAACAGGCTTCTAACTATCTCACGTAACCCTTTTTACTACCACACATCCTTCTTAAACTGCACAAAAGCGTCGAAATGTAGCTAGCATAAAGTTAAAAAGACGTCACCAGTACAGAAAGGGTTAAGGGGAGGTTTTTGTTTTTTCTGGACCCCCTTCTCCCTCATGTTTAGCCCCATTAGTTTTGAGATTTTAAGACTCTCCCAACTAGCTTGGCGATGTTTCGAACTTTCGCGCCAATTCTCGGTCAATATTAAGACCTTTCGTGCCAATTAGGTACCGGTATAGATTTGAATGACTATTGAGGATATTTTCGAGCAAGGTATATTAGTTTGCCCCCTAGGGTAATAAGAACACTTTCCCGACTTCCTTCAAAACAAATAAATAAAAAAATAAAAAATAAGTGCTCACCCAGACCTAATTCAATATATATTTGCACATTTTTCGATTGGAAAATGTCCCAGCCGAAGGCCGATTTTTCAAAGTTACAGATTTGGTATCACTCATCCAGAAAAAAAAAAAATCGACACCTGAATGGGGTGAAGCATCATATTATCGCCAAACTAATGGGTCTAAACATCTTAAAATCTACAATCTAATGTAGCGCAAAAAAAAAAAAAAAAAAAAAAAAAAAAAAAAAAAAAAAACACACACACACACACCGCGCTCCCTGGGACCAAATACAGTTTAGTTAGTGTATACTCTTTTGATTTCAAGAGATCCGTCCAAAACTGAGTAGAATCGTCGACTAATAGCCAAATTATATAACGAATCGCATCCTTACATAGAGAAGGCACCATTAACCCCTTACCCATTATTACCCTTACCTTGCCTCAACGCTCATCTGTACGCTGGGAGTATAGCCGCTGTCACACAGCCTTTTTTTCGAGCAATTTCTACGGGCAATTATGGTCTGGAAGCTTAAAAATACTCACTTTATCAGAATTCAGCCGCTTAACATAATCTACCTTCAGTCTAATTACCGATACCAGTGCGAAAATGTCCCGAAATAATACGAGAAAAACTTGCTCATGGAAAATTGACGGAAAAAGCGCTCGTGTGACAGCGGCTTATCGCCATAAATTAGCCTGAATAATTGTTGGTCTGCTTCTCAGTCAGTTATAATAGGACTTTAAAGGCCAGCAAACCCTCTGGATTATTAAGGGGCTAGTGGCTGGTTTTTTGTTCTATTTATTCATTTAATAATTTATTTTTTAGTTTCCTCGCTAGACCTCCATCAAGCTTAGAAAAACACCCCCTTTCAAGATAAATTTGTAAATTTTTCTGAAGAAAAATGTTCCGGCCAAAGGCCGGTTACTCTTAGAATTACAGTCTCGCTGTCACTCGCCAGGATAAAATCGACACCTAAATTGCACGAAAGGTCTTAAAATTGACAACGAAATGAGGCGAAAGGCGCTAAAATCTCAAAAATTACGGGCCGACCGTCTTAAAATCTCAAAACTAATGGGGCTAAATCCGAGGGGGAAAGGGGTCCAGCAAAACCAGCCTACCCCTTCAAGCCAGCACAGTCACAGTAAGTCAAGAAGAGCGTCAGGACTGGATCAGCCCCTTTTCCAGAACTCCATGCAGCAGCAGCCCCCCCCCCCCCCCCCTTCTGCCTCTCACAAACTCCGGGAAGGTATATATATTAAATATTAAGGGGGGGTCGCCTGTTTTTGTTTTCTTTCTCTGGGTCGTATCTATTCGGCCCCATTCAGCCAACTGTTTTAAGACGTTTATCCCCATCCAGGTGTCGATTTCTTCCTGGCGAGCGATAACGAGCCATCATTGTATTTAGAAATTCAGCTTCGCCGGAGACACTTTTCTGTCGTAAAATGTACAAATTTAGTTTGCTGTAAAAATAAATATATATGTTGGCTCGCTACCGCTCGCCAGGAAAATATTGACACCTGGATGGGGGTAAACGTCTTAAAACAGTAGGCTGAATGGGGCTGAATGGATACAAGCCAGAGAGAGAGAGAGAGAGAGAGAGAGAGAGAGAGAGAGAGAGAGAGAGAGAGAGAGAGAGAGAGAGAGAGAGAGAGAGAGAGAGAGAGAGAGAGCGAGGTGGGCCCCCTTAAGGACTGAAGACTTGCAGGCTATTATGCGAGCGGCAGGCAGAACGCAGGTAAGCTTCGTTAGTAATCGTGCAGGTGAGATAATTAGGTCTCTGATTAGCGGAGACAAGCCCGTGTAGTGTGAGAACCAGATGCGATGTATCTTTGTTTGTATGTCTCTCTCTCCCTTCTATGTCTGGTTGTCTATCTGTCTTAATCTCTCTCTATCTCTCTCTCTCACAGATCCTTCTTGTATCTCCTTCGGTCATTACTCGAGCGGGATGAACACCAAGACACAAGGAGAAAAAGAGAGAGAGAGAGAGATGAAGGAGAGAGAGAGAGGAAGGAGAGAGGGAGAGGAAGAAGGGGCTGGGGGGGAGTATACATATTAAGGACTGAAGACTTGCAGGTGAATCCAGAGTATCTGTCTCTTTGATGGCGGAGACTGGGTGATGGATGAGAGAGAGAGAGAGAGTGAGAGTGAGTGTGAGTGTGTGTGTGTGTGTGTGTGTGTGTGTGTGAACTGTATGCTTTAAACGGAGATTTTTACATTCGCATTTATTATTTATTTTTCTGGACCCCCTTACTCCCTCATGTTTAGCCCTATTAGTTTTGAGACTTTGAGTAGTTCGCCCCATTGTTATGGCGATTTAAAGAATGTTCACCCCATTTCTGTCAATTTTAAGACCTTTCATGCCATTTAGCTGTCGATTTTATCCTGGCGAGCGATAGCGAACCTTGTATTTAGGAGTAACCGGCTTGCGGCCGGGCCGGCCCGGCCGGGGTATTTTTCACTGGTAATTTGTTAGGCTTGACAAAGGTCTAGGGAGCAAACTAAAAACCTCCCCTTAAACCTCTATTGGGATTCAAAACCTTAAGGGGAGGCAGACCGTTTTTCTGAACCCCATTCCCCCTAATGTATAGCCCCACTAGTTTTGAGAATGTAAGACGTTCGGCCCATTAGTTTGGCGATTTTAACACCTTTCACCCCATTCCGTTGTCAATTTTAAGACCTTTCGTGCCATTTAGGTGTCGATTATTTCCTGAAGAGCGATAGCGAACCTGCATTTTAAAAGGAACCGGCCTTTGGCCGGGAAATTTTTCTACAGAAAAATTAACTAATTTATCTTGATGGGGGGTCTAGGGGGTGTTCATCTAAGCTTGATGGAGGTCTAGGGAGGAAACTAAAAAAATATATGAATAAATGAATTATTAGACCAAACAAACGGCCAGCCTCCCCTTATCCATCAGGACGCTAGTCTGAGGCCTTACCAACCATACAACGTATATACTGTACACAATATGGAGATCTGAGGAAGCTAATTATGTAGTTATATTTTCTCAGGAGTCTAAAGGGTAACTTCCATACTTCAGCTATACTAAACCACAATTACACAAGACGTTTAAACTCCCTCCCGATAGCATAATGGCATTGCAAAACAAATATGAATAATAGCCACCCCCATAGGAAAAAAAAAGAAAAAAAAAACACACAAGGGAGACTTGGGAAGGTGCCAGAGTATATACATATAGGCTAAATAAATAATAATAATAATAATAATAATAATAATAATAATAATAATAATAATAATAATAGTTATTTGAACCAGTAATCAAGTAACCAAATCCATGAAATAATCACAATCCATTAAATATACGACGTTCAAATAACTCATTTATTTGACTCCCTGGTGTAGTGACTAGCGTCTTGGACTTCCACCCAGAAGGCCCAGGATCGCGCCCACGCTCGGCGCATTAAAGATTTTTCACAAGCACTGAGTCATTACCGTCCCTCATGAGCAAGGGGATGGGGTAGTAGTACAGGACCCCAATGGAAATACGCCTAATCGGCCTTATTGGGCTATCCTTAGCTGGCTTAGCATGCGCTAGCTTTAAGAACTATTATTATTATTATTATTATAACACTCTTAACTAATATATCTTGTAACTCGGAAAGGGCTGGAACGAACGGGCTGCAATTATCCTCATTTATTTACTGGTTGAGTCTCTCCAGTTTAACCCTTTCAATATAAGATGACGCATTGCTTGTCTGCTTTCTGGCTATTATTAGACGAGCTTAGTCAGATTAGGAAGGGTCTATGGAATTCAGAGGGTTAATTGAGATAGTCTCTACCCTCATATTCCTCACAGATGCTTCCTCAATTTTAAAACATCGTCTAATGATAGCCAGAATAAACTTTCGAAATGCGTCATAAACTTCAAAGGGTTAATGAAAGATTTCCGGGGAAATTCTACTTCTTAATTCCATGCATGAGTGGCCGTTACATTAAGAGGATTACTCACTCTTGCTCTCTCTCTCGTTAATTATACCACTTGTTTAAACTCTCCCTAACTCATCGCTCACTCTTTCTCTTGTTCTACTAATCTCTCTCTCTCTCTCTCATGACTCTTCGCCCTAACGGCTCTCTCATTTCCTCATAGCCCATACCACTTGCCACCCCAATTTCCCCCTCCCCATCAAGAGTGCATCCCCCCCCCCCCTCTCTCTCTCTTTTTTTTCTCTCTCTCTCTCTCTCTCTCTCTCTCTCTCTCTCTCTCTCTCTCTCTCCTGTAATTTAATCCTGACCACTTCATTCGCATCGTAAGGTCTGTGAAGTCAGTGAATCTACGTAAATCATCGTAAATCTTATCTTGCTCTCTTCTTCTTCCACTTGTAGTGAATGGGGATGAAATAAATTGTCAGTATATGACTAATTGGCGTATTCATATATAACTAAGAACCATGATATTAATAAATTTGCTAATATTCAAATGTATAAATAGGAATGAATGGAGAATGCTAGTGAATAGATGAGTGTACACGCGGTCGTTTGGGAGAGGGGGTCGGGCGCTAGTTGGACTAGATAATCGACCGTCAGGCGCCTGGCCCGGGGAGGCGGTAGAAATGAAGGGTACGCCTAGATGCATGGTAGGCGGTTATTGCGCTGTGCTCCGCTGCGTGTCTGCCTGCGGAAATCGGAGCCTCTCCGGGTGATCTGGGACCTAGGAATCTTGCTGGAGACCTCAAATGGGCCTGGACGACCTAGATGTGTGTAATTTTGAGTTTTGTTTTGTTTTTGTGTGTGTTGTGTTGTCCCTGTTCGGGCTCTGTCTCGAGTCGACCACCCCTAGAAAAGAAAACAAAAATGGGGTACGCCATGTGGCTGTGTACATACAGTATATAGATATACTTCTATGATATTGCTAAGATATTATAACGTTTCGTTAATAACTCTATATGCACAGTATATACAGGTATATATATATATATATACAGTATATCCGTTTACGAGCAATACCCATCATCCCCGCACTTTAACTTACGAGCGAGCTAACACAGAAATAAAAAAACAACAACATCATCATCATTCCCAGTCCCAGTCATTTCCATATTAAATTGTCGGTGGGTTATGGAGGTTAAAAGGCCGGGCATTTATTATGTCCACTAATTTGAGGGCTCTTCAATATGCTCAAAAAAATTAAACAGGTGAAAAAACATCAACAACGGGGAGCATTAGTTTGTGGGTTATGCTATTTGTCTGGGGTGGTGTGTGGTGAGTGGTGGATGGTGGTGAGTGGACGCGGTGATGGTGGTGAGTGGCGTGTGGTGGGGGATGGTGGTGGTGTGTGGTGGGGGATGGTGGTGTGTGGTGGGGGATGGTGGTGAGTGGTGGTGTGCTGGTGGTGAGTGGTTAGGAGTGGTGGTGGGGAATTGTGGTGGTTGGTGAGTAGCGAGTGGTGGTTGGTGAGTGGCGTGTGGTGGTGAGTGGCGTGTGGTGGTGAGTAGTGTGGTGGTGGTGAGTAGTGTGTGGTGGTGGTAGTGGTGGTGGGGAATTGTCGTGGTCGGTGAGTGATGTTGGTAAGGCGATAGTGGTGGTGAGTGGTGAGGTGGTGGTGAGGTAATGGTTAGTGGTGGTGAGAGGTAGTGATGAGGAAGGGTGTGGTGGTGGTGGATAATAGTGTGTGGTGAGGTAGTGATGAGGTAATGGTTAGTGGTGGTGAGAGGTAGTGATGAGGAAGGGTGTGGTGGTGGTGGATAATAGTGTGTGGTGAGGTGGTGGTGAGGTAATGGTTAGTGGTGGTGAGAGGTAGTGATGAGAAGGGTGTGGTGGTGGTGGATAATAGTGTGTGGTGAGGTGGTGGTGAGGTAATGGTTAGTGGTGGTGAGAGGTAGTGATGAGGAAGGGTGTGGTGGTGGTGGTGGATAATAGTGTGTGGTGAGGTGGTGGTGAGGTAATGGTTAGTGGTGGTGAGAGGTAGTGATGAGGAAGGGTGTGGTGGTGGTGGATAATAGTGTGTGGTGAGGTGGTGGTGAGGTAATGGTTAGTGGTGGTGAGAGGTAGTGATGAGGAAGGGTGTGGTGGTGGTGGATAATAGTGTGTGGTGAGGTGGTGGTGAGGTAATGGTTAGTGGTGGTGAGAGGTAGTGATGAGTAAGGGTGTGGTGGTGGTGGATAATAGTGTGTGGTGAGGTGGTGGTGAGGTAATGGTTAGTGGTGGTGAGAGGTAGTGATGAGGAAGGGTGTGGTGGTGGTGGATAATAGTGTGTGGTGAGGTGGTGGTGAGGTAATGGTTAGTGGTGGTGAGAGGTAGTGATGAGGAAGGGTGTGGTGGTGGTGGATAATAGTGTGTGGTGAGGTGGTGGTGAGGTAATGGTTAGTGGTGGTGAGAGGTAGTGATGAGGAAGGGTGTGGTGGGTGGATAATAGTGTGTGGTGAGGTGGTGGTGAGGTAATGGTTAGTGGTGGTGAGAGGTAGTGATGAGGAAGGGTGTGGTGGTGGTGGATAATAGTGTGTGGTGAGGTGGTGGTGAGGTAATGGTTAGTGGTGGTGAGAGGTAGTGATGAGGAAGGGTGTGGTGGTGGTGGTGGATAATAGTGTGTGGTGAGGTGGTGGTGATGAGGATATGGTGGTGGTGAGGTGGTGGTGATGAGCATATGGTGGTGGTGATGAGGATATGGTGGTGGTGAGGTGGTGGTGATGAGGATATGGTGGTGGTGAGGTGGTGGTGATGAGCATATGGTGGTGGTGAGGTGGTGGTGATGAGGATATGGTGGTGGTGAGGTGGTGGTGATGAGGATATGGTGGTGGTGAGATGGTACATGATATAGAGTAAAGGTTATGATTGTGGTGGAAGATGGCTTTAAGTGGTTTAAGGGGGGTAGCTAAGTGCTTGGTTTTTGGTCTATATTTTTATCTATATATTCACTTTTGAGTTTGCTCGCTAGACCTCCATCAAGCTTTACACAAATACCCCCTAGACCCCTTTTCAAGATAAATTTGTACATTTTTCGGTAGAAAAATGTCCCGGCCGAATGCCGATGTCTTCTAAAATTACAGGCTCGCAATCGCTCGCCAGGAAAATATCGAACCTAAATGGCACGAAAAGTCTTAAGATTAACAAAGAAATGGAGCGAAAGGTCTCACAATTGTCAAATTAACGGAACGAACGTCTTAAAATCTCAAAACTAATATGCTAAACATGAGGGAGAAGGGGGTCCAGCAAAAGCGAGTACTACCCCCTTAAGTGTGATGGTGATGAGTGTTGGTGCTGGGAATAATTGTGGTAGTGACTGTGTCAGTGGTGAAAGTTTGGTGGTGAGGGAGGTTAGTAGTGATGGGGTATAGTGATGAGGTGAAGATAATTATGTTGTCCCTATATAATATCTGCTGGGGTTATAGGTGAACATAGTAGTGGAGCGGACGCGCACACACGCACACACGCACACACACACACACACACACACACACACACACACACACACACACACACATCAACAGCGTACCCCATGAGTATTGGCAGGATAAGGTTACCCATACTAAACAGCGTCATCACTATTGGCAGTATCGGGTTACCCCCACAATAAACAGTAGCGCCGCATCAGGTTACCGCTCTCACTATCACCAACCCTAATCTACCCATAACAATAAACGCACAACCCGGAACATTAAGGGGGCAGTGGCTGTTTGTTTGTCATTCATTTATTCATATATTTTTTTATTTTCCTCCCTAGACCTACACCAAACTTAGAAAAACACCCAATAGACCCCCCTTCAAGATAGATGTGTACATTTTTCGGTAGAAAAATGTCCCGGCCAAAGGCTGATTCCTTCTAAAATTACAGGCTCGCTATCGCTCGCCAGGAAAAAATCGACACCTAAATGGCACGAAGGGTCATAATATTGACAAAGAAATGGGGTGAAAGGTCATAAAATCCCCAAACTAATGGAACCAACGTCTTAAAATCTCAAAACTAGTGGGGCTAAACATTAGGGAGAAGGGGGTCCAGAAAAACGGTATGTCTCCCCTTAAAACACTCACACAGCCACAACAAAAACATCTAATCTGCCCCCCCCCCCCTTTTTTTTTATCAGAACGATACTGCTGTTGTGTTTTCCAATGATTGTACGGTCGCGCTAATAAGTCATGTCCCAGCTGTCATTACGTTTGGCTTACTCTGTGCTGTATTAATGTATGTCAGATGTTGAATAGGGTAGGTAAGTGTAGGAACATGTTTGTATATTTCACTCGATAGGAAGAAATCAAGCTCAGATATTGCCGATACCATTTATTGATCAAAACATACTTGGTGCCGAGACATAACTTATTAGCGCGACTGTACACTCGGATACCGTAGTCTTTAGCCCACTCATAAGAAATCGTGGACCCCTATGATTTTCTTTAGGCCAATTATAACTATCTGGATTATTTTTTGGATAGAACTTGCTTTTCAATTAATAGTATATATATATACAGTATAGTTTTGTAGTGCATGTATATAAAACTAAATTCATTAATTCGTTTCCAGAGATATAGGCTACTTTCATAATTAGAAATAGGTGAAATCAACCAATATTAATGAGTGGGCTAGATACTATGGCCTCCGAGTGTACATTTGTAGACTTATGAAGCAGCTACGTGTGTTGTGTGGCGGAATAAAACAGTCTTGGGAATTTATTTATAGTTGGAAGATGAAAGGAAGTTGTATTTATATTCGTATCAGTGGGTAAAGCCATCTATTATCGATCATCCACATGAAAACAAAAATAAAAATAAATAAAAAATAACTATATACAAAAAAATACAAAGGACATACAAAGGAATTACAAAATGGAACGGCTTTTAAGGCAGTCACTTTTCCTGGACCCACTTCTCCATCATGTTTATCCCCATTAATTTTGAGATTCAAAGACGTTTGTTCCATTAGCTTGTCGATTTTAGACGTTTCCAACTATTTCTTTGTCAATATTAAGACCTTTCGTGCTCTTTAGGTGTCGATTTTTTCCTGGTGAGCAATAGCGACCCTGTAATATTACAGAGAACCGGCTTTCTACCGGGCCATTTTTCTACCGAAACATGTACAAAATATATCTTGAAAGGGGGTCTAGGGAGTGTTTTTATATGCTTGATGAAGGTCTAGGGAGGAAACTCTAAAATAAGTTAATAGATAAATAAATAGACCAAATAACAAGCACTACCCCCCTTAGCCTTTAAACAGCGTAGCTATGGTTTTTGAAACGTCCCGCCAGGCGAAGGTATTTTGGTTATTCCCGACGAAAATCATAATTTTACCATAAATATCGTAATTACTTATCATATGCACATATTTTACGTTTAATATGAAGATTCTGACATACGGAGCCCTGTATGTTAATTTAAGAGTTAGAATTAGAGTTCAAGGAGCCAAACTACCCAAGTGGTGAAGCAGACTAACTAGCGAACGAGCGAGTGGGCAAACCATCTCGCCCCATACCAGCATGCTAGCCTTCACACCTCGATGACCGATGCTATGACGTATGATCGACGCCAGGAGCTGTGAATGGACCTCGCACTTGTTATGTGATTCGAGGGGCTATGATTGGCGCCGGCACCACCCGCCGCCTCCTGATTCGTTCCTACACCATCATTGTTTGGTATATAAGACCCGAGTTGTGGGCATTCAAATCAGTCTCATTTGGAGTTGGGGAAGGTGAACTTGCAGCTGGAGGAAGACGGGGTGAAGTATTATAATGGGATTGTGACTGTCAGTCAGATTATATAAATGTGTGTTAAGTGTGTTCGGTGTAAACACTTACGTTATGT